>WYEA01002631.1:0-12442 GCA_033558465.1 Alcedo atthis | reverse complement strand
AATAAAAAATATATAATAACATATATATAAAATAAAAAATATATAAAAAATATAAAATATATATATAAAAAGCAAGAAAAAGAAGAGTGAGGTATCTGAAACTCAAGTTTTAGACTCTTACTGCCATTTGTCTATGTACTCTGAGAGGAAAACAATTCTTTAGTCGTTCCCTGAGTTTAAGGGAAATGTCAATATTCAGACTGAACTCCTTGTAATCAAATCCCAGTGTGCTTGTTGCATATATTCTCCACATCCCAACACCTGAAATAGAAACAACTTTAAATGTCACATCCTTTCACTGTTTGCTGCTATGAGAATAGAGAATAGTGAAAGATCCCTAGCACTGGTATCTCTGTGTTCACCTTTCAGGATCCCAGTGACCTTATTTCCTAATTAAAGCTTGGAAGAAAGACATAGAGGGATGTTTTCATGGAAAATAAATTCATTCACATTTGTATTCGGGATAAAGAACACACTCACTTGCTTTGTCTTTAGGAGCTATGCCCAAAAAGATTTGTACACCTGGTGTGATCCGTGATTTAACCCTGTGGGATGTCCATAGCAGATCTCTCTGCACCATAGGACAGTAACCAGCAAGGGCTTTGAAATGCCACTGCCCTGGGGACAGATGGGGACTATTTTGCCACAGTTTAATTGCCCAAACATCAGGCAATGGCAATGTCCTGTGATATTAGTGCTTTCCAAAAGTTTCAAGCATTTCTGAATGAGGTTAAGACACATGAAGCAGAGCTCTGCCCTTCTGGAGTGCCAGAAGGAAGCCACAGCATCTACCATGGTATCAGCAAGCTATATTTAGGCAACTGAGTTTTGTTTCCATGATGACAGCAGATGGGACACCTGGTGTTTTTAAGTCATGGACAGTGTGACTGCCAATCTGCACTGTTACAATACTCAAGAAAGGGCTATCATGGTTTCAAGCTTTTTTCTCTTCCTCCCTGTCACAGCTGTCCCTCTGCCATCACCTTCTGGATGTACTGTAGATATGCTTGTGTGACCTTGAATATGGGTTCAGGTGCCCATGGTGAGTTCAAACAACAGGTAGCTCCAAGACCAGCAGTCAGAAATGATGATTTCTGTGCCTAGGCACATAAATTTAAGCCACAGAATGTAATATTAAGAGCTTGCAGGAAGTTTGGCTGTTATTTATGTGTCAGCCTCAGAGATAAAAGGTTGTAGATAAACCATTCCTAATCCCCTGAATCAATGCCCTAAAGAAGACACAATTGCTCCTCTAAAAGATGTCAAAGACAATGAGATTAATTTGATTAAACATCAATTTCTCCAGTGAATACAAATGATTAGCATTCGCTAATCATAGTTTACAATATTTGATAAGCTCTGAAAAAGAAAATTGGTATTCTTTGGATTCAGTCATTTAAAATTAATTGCTGTCAGTCTTAGAAATAATGACAAGACAAAAGAAATAATGAATTCTCTGGTATCTATGCATGACTTGGCAACAGATTAGAGAATAAAACTAAGTTGTAGTAGCAGCAATAATAATGACAAAACCAGCAATAGAGATTATAGGACAGAACTTTTGGATTACTTTAGTACTTTTAAAATGGAAACAAACTCTTCTAATATATATACCAGCCTTGAATGAATTTGTCAGTGCCCACTAGCAGTTAATAGTCATTGCATGCCAAAAACTTTAGCAGGAAAGCATCATAGTCAGTAATTGTTGATAAATAACCTCATTCCACTGATGTCAACAGAGCTGGAATTCACTACTGGGAAACACTTGATCAGTTGTAATTGCTCATCAGTGACTGCAGGGCTATGGATGGTGGCAGGCTGGGGATTGTGCTCAGCCTGAATTTCCAAGAAGAGGTGGATAAAGAAATCAGCATGCTCATTTGGGATTTGGTTGTTGTTATAAGAAAAAACCAAGCACGCACAAAACTTGAAATGCACAACTTAGAGTGCATTTCTTTGAAGAAAATTTCAAGCCAGTGAGGTGGTGGGGGATTTAGACCATACTGGTAAATCAGAGAGCTCAAGAAGTGGGACATCTTGGTCTGGAGGTAATTTAGAATTTATCTGCCTCCTAGGTTTCCACAGTTGTCATGCAATCATCATGATCTCCCTGAAAGTTTCAGTTGCAGTTCCACTGAATCACCATTTACTAGTTGAGATGCAGTTCACTGGAAGTCTTCCAACCAGTTCCAAAAACAGGGTTTTTTTTCCCTATGCTGGAGCAATATGCTTTCTAATTCCCATTTTAATCAACCTTTCTGCTGCTGTCAACCAATGGGAAATGGATGAATGTATTTAAAATCAAATCACGAAGCAGCTCAAAATAGTAGCTGTGTTTGAAACCCTGCACAATGAAACAGGGAGAAAAGGTATTCCTGAATAGTACTAGCAGCTGACAAGAAAATACAGGGCTATAATAAGAACACAGCTACTCATTATTATTCTTGTATTGAAACAGCATTTGCATGGAGACAGTTTATCTTTTATTTTAATAGCATGCTAAGGGTAAACAAGATAAATTATATTTCAGGATGAGTTGTCTGATTCTGAGGAAATGACTCCTAAGATTTATCTAATATTTTGTCTAAGATTTTTTTGTTGATGTTTCCTTCTAGTCTTGTCTGTTCTACATGTTGATATTAGAAGCTCTGTAATATACCCTCTCTCTTTATATATAAATATAACCTGAGGGTATCAACAGGCCATTTCTGCTTTCTAATTTCTTCTCTTCCAACTAAAAGCTGAAGTATGGTAATAAATCCCCTTCTTTACCTCTCCCACCCTGAGACCCTCTGCCCTGTATAAAAATGGAAGTTAGACTTGATAAAACTAGAAACATTAATTTTCACTTCGCTTTGCTCTTGTTCAATAACCATCA
This sequence comes from Alcedo atthis, assembly GCA_033558465.1. Classification (NCBI taxonomy): domain Eukaryota; kingdom Metazoa; phylum Chordata; class Aves; order Coraciiformes; family Alcedinidae; genus Alcedo; species Alcedo atthis. The sequence continues at coordinate 9,564 of WYEA01002631.1, read as the reverse complement.
GCAGTAAAAAGCAGAGGGCTGTTAATGACCTTTAATTTGCTTTAGAAACTTAAAATGCAAGTAATCTTACTCCCTCTGGGTATACATAAATGAGGGAAAGCAAAGAGCACACACATTTGACTGATCACAGAACAGTCGTTAGATTTATTCATCAGTATCTAGCAAATTCCTTATTCAACTCAGGAGTTCAGAGGAGTCAAAGCAGCCAAGATAAGAAGAGTGAAAAGTGCAGGGAAATGTGGTTTTCTGCCTTCGAGGTGGGAAGGTGGTTGCATCCACTCTGCTGCTGGCTTTCATGGTGACTGAAACAAGCCACTAAATGTTTCTTATCCTCTCATTAAAAGTGTGTTACCAGACGTAGAAAGAGTTGTATATTAGAGAACAATAGTTTCCTGTGCCTAAATACTGGGAATATTAATTTAGAAGGATTATTAAGAGAAAGAATATGAAAATACATTGTAGAAAAGTAATGAAAAATGTGTTTTCTATTGTGATGCATGCAAGAGCCTCAAGATAAATTCTAAAAAAGCCTCTTCTTCTCAAAATAAGATTATAAAGACAAGTAAATAACCAAGCATTTGTAAATGTACTTGCAAACATGAGGCAAAAGCAATGCAGTGTAAATTAAGGACAACTGCTAAGCAGTCAGCAGTTATATAAGTGTAAAATCAGCACAAGTGAGGTCAGACCAGGGTCTAGGAATGTTAATGTATTTGCACTGGAATGTTAATGCATCTGAACAGGAATGCCAGGTACAACTTTATAATGCAGTGTCTGGAATTAATACTGAGAACTCTTCCCTTCTAATAGATTTTGGTACTATCAAAAACACAAGCAGCACAAAAGAGGAAATCTCATTTTTCTGCCAAAACCACAATCAGCAAAACAAACTATGAGCTGATAAACAGCTGGTTTTCATTCTAATAGGAACAGAAGAGAAATATTGGAATTGGAAGGTTGCAAATGAGATGGTTTTTCTTCCTTTGCCAACCCTCAAACATCCTGAGGAACACACAACACCTGAGTTTTGGGTGTCCTCTGGCTCTGACTTATTTTTACTCTTTCAGAGCTCTCCAGTGCAACAAGTGGACGCTGTCAAGTGTCACGGATGTCACAAGATATCAGTCATTCCAAAAAGAACAACCATTTTGCATCCTGTCAGAGAAAGATAGGTCTCTGTTGAAGCTGTACAGGCAGAAGAAAAAAGAAGAAAAAATTTCTCCATCCCAAATTCAACAGCCAAGAAAGAAAAGTAATTCAAGAGGAACATAAATAAGGAGAACGAGGAAGAATCGGGACCTTGTGCTGGGGCCTGGGGAGGCCTCATCTCAGTGCTGGGGGCAGCTCTGGGTCCCTCATGCCAGGACAGACCCTGAGGGGCTGCAACGTGTCCAGAGGAGCTGCCGAGCTCCTGAGGGGCTGAGAACAAGGGGTGTGAGGAGAGGCTGAGACAGCTGAGCATGGGGGGACCTCATTGCCCTCTACCTGGACCAGGCTGCCCAGGGAGGTGGTTGAATCACCACCCCTGGAGGTGTTTAAGAAATGAGTTGACATGTTGCTTCAGGACGTGCTCTAGGGGCAAGCATCAAGGGGTTTATTTGTGTTTTTCCAATCGCTGGGTATTTATTTTTGTTGTTGTTGTGGGTATGGTTGGACTCAGTGATCCAGGAGATCCTTTCCAATCGTGATTATCCTGTGTAAGAGTTAGCCTGAGTGATTTAGGTTGAGGATGATTCAGTACTGAGGACCAGGCTGTTGTAAGATGAACTCAGTTCACAGTGGACTTGGCTGCTTAGCTCGTCTGATTATTTTTGGGGCTGCAAGCCTTTGGGGGAGAGTACTATAAATTATAATAACAGATGTTCATTTCACAGATTCTTAGCTTTTGACATTTCATGGTTCTGTGCAAAGATAACATTCGGAAAAGACTTGTGTTGTGCCACTGACTCAGCAAACACTAAGGCTATAAAAAACCTGAGAAGTAAAACATAAAAACACAAAAAAAGAAGTGAACTTCTTTAGCATTCCTTTAAAAAAAACGCTGCTGAAATAATTGTAGTTGCTGGGTCCTTTTATAATTTTTTTTTATGTCTAGTAAAGCAGCAAGAAGTGCAAGATTACAGAAAAGGAAATACTGCAGAGTTAAAATGTCCTCAAGCCTGCTGTGCATTCAAACCTACCTTTGACCTTGCCTTTTATTAATATAAGACAAACCATTCCTCTAACTGGCAGGACCTTGGGGGGCTTGAAATTAAATCAGATCCTTGCTTCAAGGTATTTAAATTATCTCTCTTAGTGGGGAAAAAAAAATATAAGTCAGCCACCCAGTTGAGTGCTCTGGGGAGGGAGGACTGGATTTTCTGGCACAGCTCTGGGTGGGCAGTTGGCTTTGGAGCCCAACAAAGTCCCTTCCAGCACAGAGCAGAGAGAAAGATGTAAAACACTTTTCCCCAAGCCATAATCACCTTCTTAATATCTGTTCCTTAATGAATCCCAGGTGAAGAGCAATTCAGCAGATGAAGATGGTTTCTTTTGGACTGAAGGAGCTTGACCTCTCCTGTTGCAGAGGACATTTATCTCCTTCCATGGCTGGCTGGCTGTGAGGTATCCTTAACTGGGATGGCAACCCAGTGCCAGTACCCAATGGCAGCCACACTCATGAGTTGTTTTCTGGAGGTGGGAAAAAAAAAAGGCTGAGAAAGGGGTGACTAGACACTGGAGGTCTCCACCTTGGTGAATTCTGGGCTGTGGGGTGGCATTTCCCAGCCAGAGATTCATCTACTTCTGATGGGTGTTGTCAGAGATGCCCCATCTGTACTTTTCTGAAGGATTTGCTCTTCTCATAACTAAAAGCTCAGGTTTTTCTTCCCTGAGCACTGTACCCTCACACACATGTCTCACGAGACACCAATCCTATTTACACTCCTGTCACTGGAAAGGAGTGTTCAGAGCAGCTAATGAATTATTTCTCAGTGGCTATTGATTATACCCAGATTTAGGCAATAAACCATGTTAACTTCTGAAGTTTCAAACAACAAAACAATGCAATAGTAGTGTGTTATCTTTTGAAAAAGACAATATGAGGCATAAAGACAGCAGTGGGGAGAGCTGTAACTTTCTCTGCATACCAGAGAAATGTCCTGCTGGGGAGGAATAGGTGCACAGCTCCTGTGACAGAGGGGGAAAGTTAATTGATCATCCTCTGACAGCCTTACAAGGGGAGCATGCCTTGGGAAAAAGGAAGCAAAAGTTCATTTTCTGTCTAAAAGGAGGTCATTATCAGTCTTATGCCATTTAGTGTTATTTGTTCCTTTGATCTGCGTGTGGCTTTGTCTATCCTGTGTTAATTTCCTTAAGTGTTTGCAAGGAGGGGCCAAGGGGAAAATGCTTTCATTAGAACTACAGAACTGCTGACTTGTTTTGACAGCAATTCTATTTGGAATTCATTTATTTAAGTACAGACAAGGTGGGGTTGAGGAGTGATTTTTTTTGTTGTTGTTGTTGATAGGATAAATAGATGAATAGAAACGTGCACATTGATGACTGGAATTGCTAAAAGCTTATCCCTGAACGTGGTTCACCTAGTGTAATGCTCTGTGGGTGACTGATTTTTTTCCTCCTTGCTGTGCCTGGGACACTCATTCCTGCTCTAGACCAAAACCAGGCAAATAACACGTCCCTGCAACTACATCTATAGGAAAAGCCACAGTGAAAGCTTTACCAGCATTATTCTTTCAGTGTGTGCCAGGACTCCCAAGGGAATGATTTATTAGAGGCAGCATTTCATTCCCTAGAACTATTTTCCAGCTTCCTTGAAAAGGCTGCAGAGATGACAGTTGTGATGCTGGTCACTAAGATGCATTTATGAGGTGCACTGAGATTGCACTGAAATGACCAGGAGGCTTTTCACTTGAGCAGAAGTCTCTTAGGAACAGATTTTAGTCAAGCATAAGCTGTGTTTAAATTACTGACATGGAGATAAAGGGTTCATATCTTCTTAGCAGTTTTTCTAACTGAAATCATGATGCCATTGGGGTGAGTGGAAAAACTTCTAGGATTTCATCTGCAATGGCTTTTTTCCTCTCTGTTTTTATAAATACCCAATCACAAGAAGGTTTTATATTTGGCTATCTTAAAATACATATATGAGGTACTAATGAAAGATAAATATAAGATTGTGAAAAGTGACTCACAACGTTTCTTTGGTTCATATTTGATTTTTCTTCATGTCTCTTCAGCTCCTTTCTCTCCTTTTCCCTTAATAATTACATAGATACCATTGGTAGTGTTGGGAAACTCAGAATATTCCTCACTTCTCATACAAAACCACTTCAAGGGAGGTTACATGGATGTTGAAAATTAGCCATTTATTTGCCTTTCATGTCACAGATCACTTCTCTGACTGTTTAGATGGACTGTATTACTAAAGCAAGTTTGTCTCTCCAGCATCTCCAATATCTGCAGCAGTTATCCCCAGTGACTTTGCATGACTTACTATTTTTCTGATTTCTTCTTCTACAGGCTAATAAATCTCTCCTTATAACTCAAGGCTTCTGCCATCTTTTCCAAATGCAATATTTTATCCTGAAGCTTTTGCCTGTTCTATTTTTACTTCTTTGTGTCTTGATATTTCTGCTTAATTACAAAGCAATTCTGTGCAAGTTGCTACTGATCCAAAGCCTTTACATGATGCCTTTGGATCTCAATTTCTCACAAAGTATTTTATGGCTTACCCAATAAATGTAATAATTAGTTTCAGGAGTTATTTCATTCAATCACTGCAGAAAAGTGAAATAAAGAAGTTTTGAGCAGCACACTTCAGCATCATGCAATGATTTAAGGTAAGCAATGGGGGATGTCATATCAATTGATTCCATGGAGTAATTTGGAAGGGTAAACTGCTCTAGTTAACCTAGTTACAGTTTGGGGTAGATAGTTCCATGCATTACAGCATTTTCTCACAGGGTTATAAAGTAGATATGACTCATAACTCTCCCAAAGTTACATAAGATCTTGTCCTTCCAGAATCACTTCTCCAACTGTGTATTAATAATGTTTACTGGGGAAAATTTCTAGCTACTCTATTGTTCATAAAGATAATGAAATGTAGTGGATTTAAGGCACCATGTACTCTGATTCCCAATATTCCCAAGTACTGGAGGGTCTCTGAGTATCCAAAATTTTCCATACAGAAGAGTAAATGATTTTGTAAGTTGGTTTGTATTTGTTCAGTTTCATTTTCCTCTTTCTGAGCCATGTGCCTCATGGCAATTCTCACAGGACTAACATGCACAATACTCACTTTCCTCTAGGTCTTTGATTTAATTAAAGACTAAACAAAAGGAGTGTAAATACCTAAGGTGCAGCACTGCCTGCTGGTGACAGTGCTGTGTCTGATCATGGTGACACATTTCTACAGGTACTTACTGAATTAGATTAAATCACTTTAAGATTGCCAAAAGAAACCATTAAAGGAATAACTCTGCAAGTCAGTCTTGCAGCTTATCAGAATTAATGGATTTTGCATGTATGTAAAAAAACAAACTATGGCAATGGTATTTATTATAGTTTATTTATTTATAATGGTATTGACTAGCTCATTACAAGCAATAGGGATCACTCTCGGAAAAAAAGATAGATATATAGAGAGTAAGTCAGCACTGATGGGTTGTTCACACCTTCTGTATTAAAAGTAAAACCTTCATTTTCCACCTCCCATGAAGTCCATGTTTCCAAACAAAAAGCAAGGTGCTTCATTTGCTCAGTTTGTGCTGGTGAATTTCACTTGCTGCTTCAAACTCTTAAACAAATCTATTCCCAGATGTAATATTAAACAAACAAACAAACAAAAACCCAGTTTTAATGAAAGTTATCAAGGGCTTGGAATGAAAGCAGGCTGTATGAGGCTTAGAATAATGATGAGAAAAGATGAGTTCTCAAACTCTCTGTGCTCTTGACAGCACCAGGCTTGCAAATTTAACTCTTAGAAGTTCAGTCAGCAAACTTGAATGTGTTTGAGAAAGCTGGACTGGTGAAGAGATGACACATTATCAGATTAGTTAAATCTATATTTCACATTTCTCTGTCACAGAGTTTTACAACAGGCTATATACTTAGTTTTGATCTCAACTTTGTCCCAACACACTAATCCAGAATTTTTATAATCAAGGTAACTTCTATTTCAGCTCAAGGAGACACATCATTCAAGTCAACAGAGAAACCCTAGTTTCATTGAAGTAAACAACAAAACTTGAATTGATTTGCAGGGCACTGTGTCAATTTTTGGGTCTTTGTGAAAACACATAGAAAAAGGGAGGGAAAAGGAGAGGAGGAAGTGCCTATTTTGTAAAAAAAAAATAAAAAGAAGTTAATTTCATTAAATTTCTTTCACCCATTCCCATTCTTAACACCATTATTAGGTGTTAAAAGTAATGACACAAAGGATTTTTTCAATCCAAAATTTCACAAGAGGGAATTTTGTTGTATTAAACTAAGTGCAGAAAACACTTTGAAGGCATAGGCAAAGTCTGAAAAGAACACAGTTGTCCAAACTTTGCTTTTCTGCCCAAATCAAACACCTGTGGCATTCAAGGGGAATATAAGAAGGTAAAAGCCCTAAATCATAGGTCCAGGCTGACATTCTGGAGCAAGAGTGAGACATCAGCCCTCCCAGTGGCTCTATTGCCACTTTTCCATCAACCCTGTTGGGAAAAATCATGCTTTTTTTTCTCTGCTGTGCTTTTTTGACCCAAGCAGCTCACGGTGTTTCAGGGCTCCTCACCTTGCCTCCAACTGAAAAATAAGTTGATTATGTCTCAGGCAGCTTAGGAGCAATCCCAGCTATTCACAAACAGCAAACAGAGTCTGGGTTTTCCCCAGTGCAAGACAAATTGAATAGCACAGAGCTACTTGTCTTCAACTTTAAGCCCCTTTCACTCAGCATCTCTTCATCCCTGTGGCTGCTCCTGTGCCTGTTCAGTCAGGGGCTGTTCCTGCTCCTCTGTGCTTCATTCTCTGGTGCTCCACACACAATGCAGGCTGCTAGCTAAAATTATACTCACCCAAGCCCTGCTCCCAGATGGTTTAAGCTCTCAGGCTTCCTCACATCTGTTTTTGTTGGGACAGTGATGTATACTCACAGTTTTGCCTGGGGATTGTTTGCACCTCAGCTACCTATTTATCTCTTGTGGACAGCTGAGGTGGAGGACAGGCTCTGCTCATCAGTCTCAGTGCACCCATCACTCCTTCCCAACTGCATGTTTTTGTAGCACCTGGCACAGGATTATGGATCTTTGGAGCCCAGCATTAAATTATGAAGCTTTGTAATTAACATATCTGGGTTTGGGGCAAAAAAAAAGTTGTGAGCCCCACGGATACATTTGCAATGTTTTCTATTCCCAAACAGGGTGCAGGATGTGGGTTTTTTTGGGGTGGAAAATTTTGGTTTATATAGTTTTTGGCATGAAGGAGGGGGAACAAGGGGGGGGGGGAAAAGACAGCAAAGTGTCTTCAGCTGCAATTTGTGACTCACTGAAAAGTGATTGGTTTTGGTTTGCTAACAGCTGCTGCCTGCTGGGAGCTGTGGGTTTACATGGGTTTAATTTCTGTGCTGCACTTATTTTTTTTGCAAGACAAATAGGAGTTAAGTTGGAGATGTTAAAATGAGTGAACTCAGCACCTGTCTCTTCTCCTGTTGGGATACTGAATTCTGACTTTGGAATGGGGGAAGGAAGAACTGGACAAAATAGCTGAAGAACAACAAGGACACATAAGGCTGTTTGCTTGAAGAATTAGGGAATTATCAAAACCTCAAAAGACCTCCATCTGCCATCACCCAGGATAACTGATAAACTGGAGTAGAAACACACTAATTCTAGCATTAAACAAATAATTTCATTTATCTTTGTCACCAAAACACTGGGACAACAATGAACAAGTGAAGACTATAGTGTGGTAATTCTTAGGTGTGGAATACACTACTTTTGCACCTCATGAGCATATTCACTCCCTTAGGAAAGCAGCATGAAAATCATGTCTTTTAATCCCCTGCACTTGCAGTTGCTTTCCCACACTTCAAGAGTCATCTGTACATGTTTCTCAGGCTTCTTTTTGGACTTCATCTTTCTCTGTCTCCTTTGACATTTTTTCCCTTCAGTTTAACTCGGAATTTGTCAACTTTTTAGGCTGACTATATATATATATTCAAATCCCACATCTGATTTCCTCAAAAAAAATCCCCCCAAACATAGTCTTTTTTGAAAAAAAAAAAAAAAAGATACATAAATACATTTAAAAGGAATAAAAATTTACATTACTGGAATGCAACTTGCACAATAACCATATGGCAGACTTGATTCCTCAAAGAATCAGCAGGGTGTATGTATGAAGTTATTTTTAGGCACCATCAATTCTGAACACAAAAAGTCAATAAATTAGATGTTTTTAGAGACAAAGATTATCTTTCAAATGTATGTTCTTCCAGTTGAAGACAGCAGAAGATGCTTTTATTCCATCTAAATGTTTGGATTCTTCTAGTTTTGTTTGCACATAATCTAGATTACAGTGATCCTTATTAGTTGCAACTCAGCATAAAGAAAATTATCACCACAATTTACCAGGAGAGAGAAAAAAAAAAAGCTTTCTGGGAATTTAAAAAAACCAACCCAGGTTTTCAACTCTTTCTCAATCTCCTGCCACTATGAAAACATAATCCCTGCTTATTTTTTAAGCAAATGTCAGCCACGTCATCTCTGTTTATAGATGAATGGATTTCAGTCTCAAAATGTTTATTCTGAGCCTCTGGTAGTGGATGAAATTTTTTTTGGGTCGTCTGGTGCAAAGAAATCTCATCCCTGTTCTGAATGAATGGGAAAGGCAAGGAATATAAAGTATTGTGATTGGATTGTAGCTTTGGGTGCAATCCAAGCTGACTTGTGTTGTTTTGGTAGGCTGTGTTCTAACCCAGTGTGGGAAAGATCCTTTGCATGAAATAAAATGTAAATATCACTTTTTCCAGCTCTAAACTCTTGAAAGAAGTGCCTAATGCAAATTAAGAGTGTAGCAGTGTGACACATCCATTTGGTGAATTATTTTTCTAAAAATATAGTAAAAGAATTGTTTATATATTGTAAAAGATGCCAATTATTTCATATAGGCAAGTGTAAATAAGAAAATGAACTCCAGTGGAAAAAGAATGAATGAAAAAGAAGAGAATGAGAAGATAAAAATCACATGTTAATTCTCATGAGGATCAACTCAATATATTGGTATACAAAAAAAAACAAACCAGAAAACAACCAAAAAACCACCAAACAACCCAAAATTCACAAATTAGAATGAGTAAGACTAAAATAAGGAGTAAATATGACCTAACACTAAAGGTTTCACTCAAAGATGCCTTCATTTTAATCTTTGTCCTCTCCGCCAATTGATCAAACTCCTTTAACTCCTTTTTCCATCAATTTTCCAAAGTGATATAAACCAGACTTCACCTCTTCTCTTGCTCACTGTTCTACCCAAACATCTGCTTTGCCTGGGCCAGATTTCTGCAGAATATATTTTTTT
>WYEA01002630.1:33892-48319 GCA_033558465.1 Alcedo atthis | reverse complement strand
CAGAGCAGGAGACTCCACAACCCCCCTGGGCAGCCCCTGCCAGAACACTGTCTCCAATTAACCTCTTTTCCCTCTACAGATCTGCCCTAGTTGGTTTTTCTCTAAATTTCTTGAGACTGAAAGGACCTCTTAGGAAAGACCCCCAGGTCAGCCCCTGAGCCACACCTCTGCAAAGCCCTGTAATCCCAAGGTGTGCTGACAAAGGGGCTCTGTGACTCCACAGCAGCCCAGCCATCCCCCCCATGCCACACAGACCTGCTTCCCCTCTCTCCCAGGGACTTCCCCAGTCTGGAGCACACGCCCTCAGCCCTGGGGGAGGATGCTAGAGGTGATCATGTTTTCCCTGAGCATTTCCTAGCTCAGGCAGGTGGTGGTGCAGAGTGCCCAGCCCAGAAGAGCAGCAGGTTCTACAGCAGGGGAGGAGGCTCGGGAGGCAGGAGCTGCTCACTGTCCACACACACGGAGACAAACGAGGTGCTCGTTGTCTACTGGAATTCACAATCCTCTTAGAAGGAAAAACCTACAGCTAGTACCTGCAGCCCATTTTGCCAGCTTCTTACACCAGGGTGTCATCTCTTCTCCCCCACTACAGTTCTTCCATCCCTATTAATATTTTTTGAAGTCTACTGAGACTATTATACTGAAAAAAAGGGGAATCATCTTGTAATTTAAGACATATAAGTTGCTATGTTTTTGGAAACGGAATAGATTTCATTACAGACATACATTTACCAGCAGCTTCTGAGCTTCCTGCAATTACCTATTCTTCAGAACACCATAATGAGAGTTTTAAGAAAAATGGGTTCCTGTGTGCTTGAGCATTAATTCTTGTGAAATGGAAATCACCTTATCTAAAAGAGGATGAATAGAGTGCGAGACATCGTGAATTACCTCTGGTAGAAAACCTCTTACAAAAATATCAGGCAACCAAGACATTAGCTATAGGGTCTGCTAGGATATATATTTTAATTTTTTTTTTAATGAATGGACTTATTCTATTGGGTTCATTTGATTTTCCCCAGCTCAGGAAGGAATTTCAAATATCCAGAAAATTAGCTGTGCAGTTGTACACCATTATTAAAAGGCAGTGCTTTTTAAGAAGTTCTCCACACAGAAAACTGCCTTGTCCCTCAGCCTCAGAGGGAAGGTAGTTTACAGTCTGCTTTATTGCACAAATAGCTAGTCAGTACATTGTCTCTTCAGAGTTCAAAGTTATGGCTGTTTAGAAACACCATTTGCAAAGTCACATTGCTTTATGACTGTTCATATGTCTAAAGACTAATTAGCTGTGACAAGCTGACCATTAGGAAAAAGCATTCCTACCCGTGACAAGATGACAGATGCTGTAACAAATACAGTGCCATCCTAATAAAAAAAAATAGATATGACAGGTTTAAGTTTCAATTAATTAGAGATGTTTGAGAATATAGTAATCTTGTTCACACCAATGAGCCCCATTAAACTGGAGATACAGTTTTCTGTATTTTAAGCAGTAAATAAAAAAAATCAAGTGGGTTTAATCAGAGGATATTCTGTGCACTGCAATCTGTTACCTTTCTCTAGCCTTTACTGCCTTAACTTTTATTTACCTAGAAAAATGAGATGATAGGAAAGCAAAATCATAAGATTTAATTTTAAATAACTTTGCAATCAGCAACAAAATAATCCCCAACTTTATAATCCTCAATTCTGATCATTTTACCCCACCTTTGTTTCTTGTTACTTAGATCATCAAGCTTAATTTCTTCAAGAGCTGTTTCTAAGGGCCCTTTTCAAAAGGCATGTGAAGAATCTCAGCATACTGTACTAAGATCACACACTTTCAGACTCTGACACCATTCAAAAGCTCTAGGAAAACCAAAAAATGGAGTAAATAAGGTATCATTTTTCTTGGGAGGAGGGTGTATAAAAAGCCCCTTCCCCTAATGCTCAGGGTTAATCCGTGTTTATAAAACAGAATAGAATTGAAATGATTTTTTCCTACTAATATGTCCAGCACAGAAGTCAGACCTTGGCCTTTTCCCTACAAATCTTTAAAAATGTGCATAGATGATTTTCATTTCTAAATCCTGAGTCCACTGTAACAGATCTCACCCCTTAGCTCAGTCATTTCACAACTGAAAGATCTCTTAATGCTCTCGAGTGGAGAGCTCTCACCTTTCAAATCTGCAAATATCAATTTTAGCTTGCTTTTTTTCCTTTGATTAATAAAAACATACATTACTGCCAGAATCTCTCCATGACAGCTGAGCAGCAGCAGCATGCAGCTGAAGTTGCAGTGTGAGGACATAGCTGTGCTGTTCTGACCAAGGAGTGGGGACACTCCAACCTGCCCAGAGTCCCTGGCATTAAAACATCATCCTGTGGCCCAGATCCAGACAGACTGGGCTTCAGCACCCTATTGCTTTGCAGTTTCTTCTCTCTCATCCCAATACCAGGGTTTTTAGGTTTTCTGGAGGATTTTTTGGCATAGAAAGGTTGGGTAGTGGATTTTTTTGGGGGGTGGTTGGGGGTTTTGGTTTATTTACTGCAGACAACATATTGTATGTCTGTGAGAAACAAAATTACAATTAAAATGGATCCACGTCTTCTGTTCTCATTTAGTTGTGTAGCTTCAGTATAATTTTAACTCCAGTGAGTTTATTGTTGGTATAATTAAGACCAAAATGTAGTAGCACCATTTTTTTTTTAAAGCAAAATGGCCACGCAGTGAATTTCAAACATTACATATATTAATAAATATCTTGGTATGAAGATGAGAGCCACACCCTTCCAATCTAAAGGGCAAACCTACCTTATATCCTATCTACACACACACAGAATGATGTGGGCATTGGTTTGAAGTCAGAACCCTTGTGCTCAATTCTCCAGCTGGTAAGCCATCACTACTTTGAAACCACTGCAGTGGGACAGCATCTGCCACACACTCAGCTGTTGCTTTTGCACAGACTCTGCACCAGGAGCAAAATCCTTTGGTAGGAACTACGTTGAGACATCTGAAATTGGTGTCAGCATTCAGAAGAGCCTGTTCTACAAATCTCTGAATTGCCGTGTTAAAAAAATGCATCCTTGTTCCTGGCTTGTTGCTTTTGATTTTATTTTTTATGACTCTTTATACTTTCTAACTCTACCAATTAGCTGCACTAAAAAAAAAGTTGTAATTTAAAATCCGTTTGCTTAAATTCAATTGCATCAGCAGTTGAATGATCTCTCAAAATTCTGGAGTCAGAGGTAACCAAATTTAGGTATTTTTCAGACAAATTAGCAGGGGATTAATTAAATTTCCAACATTTTTATTTGCTTGTCTTGAACCGAGATAATCTTTTGTTCTTTCCAGTTGACTTGCCTTCTAGCATTCACAAATTGAAAAATAGAGATCAACATCATTAGTATGCTTTGTACCTCAAACTGTATATTAACCCATTTTCCCTCCTGAGAGGACAGAATTTTTATATACATCTTCAGGAGGATTATAAATAGAGTAATGTGTGATATTTATGCAAGAGTTTTATCAGAGGTAGAAGTGAATAAGGGGGAGTAAATATGAATTACCTTTATTATTGCACAGCATCTTTGGCAATTATTTTTTTCTCTTCTTAGATTTTATTACAGAAATAACTAATAGGCTGGGTCTGTGTCCCCTTGGGGTAAAGGCAAATTTTCCCACTAATAACAATAGGACTTGAAGTGCTGCATTTTGTATAACAGCAGTTCATTAAGGATCCTTGCTTATAAATATCCTTTTAAATTGCTCCTTATAAGTTTAGGACCGATTTTAGCAAAAAAAACCCCAAAATTAAACAAAACAAAAGCACAAACAAACAAAAAAAACCCAACCCACCGAGACCGTGGCTTTTCTAGTCTGGAATGTTTGGAGCTTTCTGTCAAATCAGTACCTAAACTAATTATGCTTTGCTAGCTATAAATACTGTAGTCTGAGCACTGCAGCTATTGTGAGCAGGACTGCCAGAGGGAGAGAAGAAATGTACACATCTCCTCCTGCTCTTTGCTTAAGAAATGGAGCTAACTCTGCTTTTCCAGAGTTGCTTGTGCTTCTCAGCCTCAGGGGATTCAATATTTTCTTGCTCTCCTCAGAAATGGAAGCAGATCCTGAAAGCTGCAGCACCATCTGAACTTGGCGAGGCTTCGTGCTGCTCGGGAGGCTTTTTGCTCTGCCCGTGCCACCGAGAGCAGCTCTTCCCCTGCTCCTTCCTCTGACGAGGCAGAGGCCAAAACAGCTCTTCAGACTGTCTAACTAAACATTTTAGCAACAGGAAAAGCATAAGCAGCTCACAAAATAAAACCTGTAAAGCTAGTGTCTCACTGACTTGGTTCCCAACTAGACACGGGTCCTCCCGAGTTTTCCCTACACATTTTTTCTGCACTACCTTGCCTTAGCCAGCAATGCTTAACAACCATGGTTGGCATCAGTTTCTAAGCCTGACCCTTTCCATCTAGGGGCTAAAGGAAACATCTCTGCAATATCTGGAGGGACATACATTTCAAATAGTATAAATACTAAAACCTACTGCTAAAATTACTCCAGTGCCTAAAGCTAAACCTTTGCTGGAACTGGCTGTGTCCATGAGGACAGTTCAAAACAAACTGAGCATTCAGCCTGAAGCCTCCCCACCACTGGCAAGGTTGCTGAGCACAGGGAATATACTGATCCAACAGGTACAGTCCAGAAGACATCACTACTTACACCAACATTTATAGCATGTGGCATTCACCATACCCCTGCTTTAGAACTCCCACATGCTTATTAGAAACAAAAAGTGGAAATCACATCAGTGGCAAAAAAAAGGATCACTTTCATGGCCACAGAAGTCAGTGTTTCAAAAGATATTTGCAGGACCCCTTTTTCTGTAGCATATGGGATTTCTTCAAAATAGAATCAGGGAATGGCCTGAGTTGGAAGGGGCCTCAAAGATCATCTTGTTCTAACCCCCCTGACACGGACAGGAGCATCTCCCACTAGAGCAGAGCTCAGAGCTTCATCCAGCCTGGTCTTCAGCACTTCCAGGGGTGAGGTGTCCACAGCTTCTCTGAGCATCCTTTTCCAGTGTCCCACACCCTCACAACAAAGAGCTTCTTCCTCCTGTCTAATGTGACTCTAGCCTTCCCTAGAAACACTGCCCCCTGTCCTATCACTACAGTCCCCCCCCAGCTTTCCTGCGAGGCCCCTTCAGATCCTGAAAGGCTGTCATGAGGTACAGAACACACACAAGAATTCTGTCAGTCAGGTGCTAAAACAAGTCTCCTGAATCTCAGCCCAACATCTTAATTAAAACGTTGTCCTTACAGATGCAGTAATTCCCAAATGCAAGACAGCCCTTTAGCACATGACCTTCTCTTTGTCAAGCCACTGAAAACAAACCCGACTTTGATGTCAGAAATTGCATCACCTCCCAGTAATTAACAGGGGGTGTAAGCACAAAAGAGTAAGAACATGGCAAAGAAATAACCCCAGGTCACAAACAGGAAAGCCTTCTGCAACTGATCAAGAGTGAAAAGGGGTTAAAAAGGAAATCTAGTACTGTGCAAAGTCAGGATGCTTTGTACTCTGAGCTCTTTAAGTGTACTTGTGACTGCAGACAGTTAAATAAGAGCATTTTCTATTGCCCATGGTGCCCCTTCCTAGGGCTATTCAAAACCTTTACGTTTTCATTGTTTGGATAATCCTATTTATTTTTAAAATCACATTAAGCCCTTCCATATGTCTTATGAATATTGAGAAGAATGAACGTACACCTTGCAATGACAGCAGGGTAGGTTTCTCACAGGAATGAGCTGGCCACAATCCACCAAAGCCACATTTACCTTCAGTACCCAGCACTGGAAGACATAGTTAAAGGACTGGGCAGCCTCCAGAAGCCTCTCCAGCTCCATTACTGCAGCTCATGGCAACGCTAGGTCCCATCAACTGTGTGGGCAATAGGCACTGCACAACACCATTCTTCAGAGTTTTGACATCAGACAGCATAATCCCTTTGCCAGCCAGGACATACATCTTTCCAATGCCATTGCTGCTGGGAACTAAAGAAGTTACCAAGTGCAGAGCAGTTGTGGCAGTGCTAAGGGGTTTCAGCTGGAGCCTGCCCGTGCCCAGCCCACACTGCTGCCAGGCAGGGCTGGCCAGTCCACTGCCCTGCACACAGGGGCTCCCTCAACAGCAAACAGCCCGGGCTGGGAAGGGGGTGAGCTGCACTCCCTGCTGCACTTCTGAAAGACAACTTGCCTTCAGATGAGCTTACACTTGTCTCCAAGGACTCGTGTCAGGTTGGTGGAGCTGCTGCCCAGTGGCATACTAATGCTTTTGGTCCCTAATCGAGGTGGCTGTGTTCAGCCTGGGACCAGTTCTGCTAGAGCTGAGAACAAGGGCAGGAGTTAGTGCCAGTTTGGATTGGAAGTGTTTATAGTGCAGACACCTTCACCAAGAAGTGAACTAGCATCACCAGTCCAACCCAAAGTGGCCAATTAAAGCGATGTTTTCCACCTCCTAAGCAATGCCTTTACAGCTACTGCTAAGACTGAAAAGCCTCAGGATGAAGACTGGCATATTCCACTGCCAAATTCTTTAGCTCTCAGTCTCTACTTTTGCTAGGGCAAGTAGTATCCTTTGTTACTAATATTAGTGACTGAACCTATTAGTTTTTCCCCACATACATCTCTCTCTTGAACCTCCTCAAGTCTGAAGCTTCACCTACTGAAAGATGCTGGGTTTGTGTATACACAGCTTGAGTGCATAGCCAAACCTGCTATTAACTTCCAAATACTGTGGAAAACTAATTTTTCTAGAGATTATTTTTCCCTCCCAGACCATAAACCTTTTTTTTTTTTCCCGAGCCATGTAATGGATGTGTTTCTCACAGTTCTATTCAAACCAATGTAATTTTTCTACCTTTCAAGATTATAAACCTCTCCCTCCTGTCTCACAAATTATCACAGAAAACTTTAGTGTGATATGCTGGGACAGGCCTATACTATTATCTCTTAAATCAGCAGCACTGGAGCTTTCACTGTGTAGTGCTTATGCCTGCTAAGCTCCCATGATAACAGGAAAATATGACTCCTACCACAAGGATGCTCTGTGGGTCTCCCAGGAGAAACATCATTAACATTGCACTGACTGAGGCAGAAAAATCAGTGTTTTATTAATAATTGCTGGTAGGAAAACACAAAACAAACAACAAACAAAAACCTAAACAAACACAAACCACTTTTTCTTTTTTGTGTGCTTATTTATGTTGCTTACTGTAATTATTATATGGGAAGATATACTAGTTGAAAAACCAGCACTTGAAGCCATACTTCAAGTCACTGTAATTGCATTTCTTCAGTTTTAGAGATTCTAATTCTCAAAATTACAGGCAAAAATGCCAAGAATTGTATCATAAATAGTAGTTCTCATGGTCCAAACTAATCTTAGACTGAAAAAAATTAATACAAAAGGAAATTAAATTTTCAGAAAACTTGAATCACATCTAAGCCTACTCCTGTTCATTTAATTAGAGACTTAAGACAGGCAGCATCTTGTGCAAGACACTTCATCTTTATCCTGAAAGGTAAAACATTTATTTGTAACCTGAATCTAAACATTCTTCCTGGGCAGAAATACGTTAGGTGTAAGTGCTAAAGGCAAGCTTCTGAAGAACTAAAGTCCAGTTATGCAAGAAATAAACTTAATTTAGACTAGCTAGAATGAAGAGCATCCAGAAAAGACTGGCACCAACTAACAGATATACTGGTGATTTGAATTCAGGCAACATGTGCCAAGGACAGACATTTGATTACTCACATGCATGGCCAGTAAAACAGGGATGGAACTGGAATTAGTTTCCTGGATCATTATTTTCACCACTGGCATGTTTGGAAAACACTGGTCATTTCAGAGCTCTTAGGAGGAGCTCTGTGGGGGATTTTACAAATACCAGTCAGACAACAAGTTTCATTTGCCTGGCCATTATTCCTCTAGAATTTAGAGTATCAGACTGCACCCTCCCCCCCAGCCTGAGAAAAGCAATAAGAAGGTGACAAATTAAGTAGGGAAATAAAGCAATGTGCTAATTAACGATCACATTTGTGGCTCATTTATGGTCTGATCCTCACTGTTGGGTTCTCACCACAGATAACACAAAGCCCATGTCCTTCCTGAGCTCAGGTTGTACAGTTGGGTTTTCCTGCTAAACTTCATTTTTAGACTCCTGCAGGGAGTGAAGAGTGGGGTGTTATTTATATTTTAATTGCACAGACTACCATGTGTTTCACTTTTCTTTCCTGTTACTGAATCTCTAGTCTAGAATGATGTGGGACTGAATAAATAAAATAGAAGTAAAGCATTTCTTCCAAGTAGGAATGTGGACAGAAGGAAGGTAGCAAGAGCTGAGCCAATACTGGAGGAGCTCTGAGCCAGGCAGAGTTATGCTGCTGCCTCCATGGCAATAACGACCAGCCACAGGGGTTAAATCACAACAGCCTGTACACCCAAGTGAGGCAAGACTTGCTTTGGAAGAGACTCACCCTGCTCAGCCACATGCCAGGCTCCCACAGCAGGGGACAGGAGGACCTGGCACTCATCACACAGAGGCCAAGCTGCAGGGCTGCTCTCTACACCTAGCCTGGGAGGGGTGGCACTGGCTCACCTGGAGGGATGAGGCACTGGCTGACCTGCACTCCAGGTCTGTGTTCTGTGCTTCTGCAGGAAAGCAGCCTCATGGTAGAGTTCTCCTGGGGGACCCCAGAGCTGCTGGGTGCACCTAGACTGGACAGGAGCACACAGCTGAAGGAGACATCCCAAAAGCAGCTTAACTTTACACTTCTCCCTCATGTCAGGGCTGTCAACAACTACCTCAAGTCAGAGCAAAACCTTGTGTCAACCTGAAATGCAGGGATGGAAAAAACACCACTACCACACACACACAAAAAAAAACATACAAAAAACCCACACACACCAGAAACACACCAAAAAACCACACACACCCCACACACAAACACAAAAAACCAACCCCAAAGCATAAACACAAACCAGAAGGAATTTGTTCTAGAGATTGAGTGCACTGCCATTCAAACCTAAGAGCTTTTTATTATTCAAACACATATACTCCATATGGTAACACAAAGGCAGAATTCATTTAAATATTTACAATTTATGAAGAAAGTGATATTTACTTGGACTTTCAAATATATACCTTGGCTTGAGGGATCTGTGCATTAAACAAGTTTAGAACAAAGTTCTGAAATGCAGTCATCTCCATTCAATTACTCTAAAAGGTTTCTGCATTAAGGCTGAAATTTTTGCAATCATTTTAGGATATTGCCAAGCGAGCACAACCCCACTGTGATTTATATCATATTTTATATCTATACATGCTGTATGCTGTGCCCAGCTAGCACTTTCTTCAGCTCCTCAACAGCAGCAACCTCACAGGCTTTCTCTCACCTATACAAACCAAGTCTGACACACCTCCACTTATAAAGGTATTTTTATTACCACAGTGAGAGCTTTAAAGACAGCTGTCCAAAAGAAGACACTAACAATGCTTGTCCCAGTACAGGTAGCAGGTGGAGACACCCTAGATGAGAACTCTTGTGGCAGGATGGTCTCATCTCTCCAGCTATGGAAACCCCCTAGCAGTAGTTTCTAGCAAAATTCAGTGAAATCAAATCAAAACAGCCAATGCTGGGGAATGGGCTGACTGATGGAGTTAATAACTCTGTGATAGCAATTCTGCCCCTCTAAAATCCTCAGCTGTGTCCTGTAACTCCTCCTTTTCTTCAAGATACTGCTTTTCCTCGTGCATCTTGTTTGCTTTGGAAGCCAAAGGCTTGGATGTTCATTCTTGACCTTTCCTGTCCTTTGCAGTACCTCACAAAGACCCCATTTGACCAGACCAGCTTGGGTCAATACCAGCACCAGGTGCTACTCACCTCCATGTAGAAATCATTCCTCTTGTAAACAAAAATTGTCATTTAAAACTCAAACTGATGCTGTTTCCACTCTAACCCATCTTCGCTATTTTAAGGAGAGATTTCAGCAGTCAGTGAGACTGAGGTTCTGTGACTACAGTGTGTGAAAGTTAGAAGCACCATATCTTCAAACCTATGTGTAAAACCAAACAGAAACCCTCTAAAATCAGCAGTGTTACTCACATGGAAGCTTTTCCCCCAACAGCACCTGTGCCTCTGCCTGTTGGCTCCCCCTCCTCCCTGGCCCTGCAAATAACTCCCTTAGCTGGCCCTGAGTTCCTCCCCTCAGTCTATTTGCTGGTACTCTGGATTGCTGGAAAAAGGTGTGACAATAGTGTATTTACCAGTAGCATTCTTAAGCATAGCTCTCATTTAATAAACAGCAACAAAGCCCTCATTAAATAAATAGAAAATCTTTTTCACTGTAACATAAACAGGGTGCAGTGTAAGCCCATTCCTGAAATGCCAAGGATGAAATTATAAACTCCCAGACATTAAGAAAAATCTGGAACTAGAAAAATGGGATTCTGTCCAATCTGGAAGAGACTAGCACTGAAAGATTGAGGTTTTATAGCCATTGCATGACTAAGAGCACAATTGTAGGCTAGGCTGCTGTACTCCTTGTCAAAAATCTCTGCTGCATGCATCAAGAAGAATGCAAGAAGAGTTTGCAGTGCTGTTCTGATGATAGCACATGCCTCAGGTTTCCTACTTTTTTCCTACTTTTTTTTTTTTGTACCATTTCTAACAAATGATCGAGTAGAAATTCTTCTATCAGAATGAAGATTGGCACGTGGAAATGTGCATGCTCTGATGGGATAGCAATTGGTCCTCAGGAGCAGAATGAAAGTCTCCCACTCACAAAAGCATACCTAGCAGGGAATGAAACATTCCCTTCTTCCCACGCACGCCCGTACACAACTGGACAGGAACAGCCAGGGCCACAGGGATCAAAGGAACCACATCAAGAAAAATACAGAAGATGGAAGAGAAGATATTCTTCATGGATTTCAGAGAGCAGCATGAATGTTGCATCCCTCCGAGAGCACTTTACTTGGGCACCCAGAACAAATCATTTTGACCTCCTGTGATCCACAACTGTAATTGTTGGTTTGTTTTTTGAGAAAATGCTTGAACCAGCTTGACCCCATCAAAAGCTGTCTGACCTTTCTAAAAAGCAGTCACCACACACACATCTACATCATTTGAAATGGAGACAAGCGCCCCACACCCAGTCTCACAGCCAGAGCAGCTAGTGTAATAGAGAGTTCCTAAGAAGATGTGCCAACACTGCCTTCAAGAAATACTTGGAAAGGCTGCATGAAGGGCAGAAAATCCTCAGCAGAAATCTGGAACCCCTGGATGCTCATATAACAAGCTGAAGCAGACAGCAAATCAAGTGGAGTTAAAGGTTCTGGCCACGCACGCTTAACCTCATTCATCAGGTTTCCAAACGGTGCCTTGCTTCTGTCTCATATTGCACTGCAGAATCTCAGAGTACACAGCTGGTTTAAAACACAGACAAATAAACAAACTACTAATCCACTGTTTGTGTCTGCCTTCCCAACACTGAAAAATAACTGTACAGTCCAAAAGCTCCACGATTAACTTGCTGGGCAGTTCATTATTTCATAGAGACATCTTTCCCGGTTTGTTCAGAGTGCATAAAAGATGCATAAGCCCTCAGTGCCTATATGCATTCATTAGATAACATAATACTAATCAGCCTTCTCATGAGCAACTAGAAACCTAGCTGGATTTCCAGGCTGAGCACCCAATACAGCTAAATGAGAAATCAATACAGCTCGATAGTGTATTTTGCAAGATAAGTGTTGCTTTTACTCCTGCCCCTGCACCAAGCTTAACCCAAAGACATACTACCCCAGTGGAGAATGTCTCACCTAGAGCTGCAGCAGAGAACATGCTGTACCAGCAGGCTAAAATGTCACCCCAGTCAGATATTTGATTGCATGTGCTCAACAGAAAGACAGAGTTCAATTTCCTATGCAGCAAACAAGATATTCTGGAGAAACTCGAATAGGGGCTGGGCTATCAGTTAGCGAAGATATCATAGCTTATTGAAATCAATCACAGTTCTGCAATTAAAAATAGGGACATTCTTCATTTTAAAGCCCAAACCAGTACTGTATGGTAGCTCTTTAATAAATACTTCTGGAAAATAGCAGAGCTAGAAATAGAACTATATACATTATATATAAGGGCTTCACTGATCAAAGCCTGTTTCAAAAAAAAAAAAAAAAAAAAAAAAAAGGGGGTTGTCAGGTGGAAGAGGATCACAGTGATGTAAATCTAGGGGGTTTAGTGAGTTTATCCTTAGAGAAGATACTCTTTTTATTAGTCTATACTATCGATATGATGAGCTCTTCTTGAGATTCAGTATGCAATGAACTGGGGAACTTGGAAAAGTCAACGTGCCACCTCCAGTCTGCGATGGAAGAGCCTTTCTGGGTGTCTGCACAGCTCCAGCACAGGCAGCTGCCTCCTGCTACCCTCTGCTGAGGGACAGCAGCTCGGGAAAACACTCGTCTCAGTACTGAACTCATCCAATGTACATTGTGAGGTTTCCCTACCCCAGCAGTGTGCAGTCTGAAGGGGACACACTGCTTTTATTATAAGCTCTATTCTCTCCAGAAATTACAAGATTGGTACAAAATAAATCTTCTATTCTTGTCTGAAGTGACATTTTTATTGCACTCTGCTTTTCCTCAGCAGGTTATACCTGCTAAGGTATAACCACCATGGCACTGAAACCCTCAACTCCACCATGAGCAATGCAGTTTTTGACACGGATCCCAACACAGATGAGCACATGTGTTTCTATGAAGTCTACACATCCAGACAGTTCTCTGCAGCATCACCACTGCCCCTTCTCCCCTGCCTTTCTCTGCTGCTGGTGTGAACTCATGCCTCCCCCTTGTGTTCTGCCCCATGAAGGCTTTCCATGCCGTTTTCACACCCTCATCTTGGCGTTCTTAGGTCTGGCAAAAGGCAGCGTCACGGGGTCTAACTCTTCTGGGGTTTTCATCGAGCTACTTCCACTGATGGATGACTTCTCCTGCCCAGGGGGCAGCCAGGTAGACAATTTAGCATCACACAGCTTCAGACACCTGCAAAAATACTATATTGAAGCCTGTCACCTCATTAATAAACTGGGACACCTCACTGAGCTCCACTGGAAAGCAAGAAGATAGGTAGCCAACTTCTTAAATTAAGTTCTCAGCTAATAAAAACCTGCTCAGAAAAGCTCTAGGAGGTACAAGTTAAGAACACCTAAACGTTAACACCCCTTTTTATGATACACCATCAAGGTGAAAAAGTATAACTCGAACCTAACAAAGCAGTTGGCTTTTTTACTGAGTAGTTTGTTGTTGTTTCCAAGGCCAGTCTCTCCCTCAGAGAGTTAGCACCAGGTACTTCATTTAGAGAGAGGCACACACAAGCATGCAAGCAGCAAGAGGCTGCTCCACACTGAAGGTCAGTTTCAGTATTCCAAACAGACTCCTGCTCATACAGGATCACAAACAAAGGCTCTGCAATTGATCATCAGGCCAGGTTCAGCATTCAGCATGAAATACCTTGAACACCTCAAGAAATCTTGACCAGGGCAGGAACAGGAGACTACAGGCAAGGAGGGTCATATCCAGTCAAAAAACATCTTCATGTTATAAACACATATCTGGAAACCCAGTTGAATAATTACTCAGAAAGCTGTGTCCAGTCTCTAGAATACTGAAGGCAAAGATGATAATATGTAATCAATATATAATCAAATCCTATCTGGACATGAAATAATTAGTTCTCTTCAAACTTTGCTGCTTTACTTTCCAAGTTATTTTAAAGCTATTTGAATGCAAATAGGGCAAATAACTTTGAAAATCTGGTCACTAAGAAAATGTTTCACTGTTCTTAATTAGCACCCCAGCCAAGGAATAGATGCTACACTGGCATCCTTGCCAACTAGGTTCATATGTCAACTGCTATTTGGATTATTTGTAAGTAATAGCCCAAAGAAGCTGTCCAGGTAAGGACTGAAAATTAGGGGATCCTTAACCCTTATTTCAGAAATACATGGAGTATGAAGGATCAAATTGAATAGAATTTGGGATACACCACTGCTCTCTGGGCTCACAGCAATGTAGCATCTGCTTAGATTGAACAGATAGTTTTTTTTAAAAGGTTTGATCTGAACAAGGCACACTCAAAAATCTTAGTAATTCAGTTGTAGTGGCATTTCTCTATTAAGGATGAAAATGCTCAGATCTGTCTCACAGCTCCAGCTGCCCCTGGCAGCTCCAGCATACACAGGCAGCCCTGCTCACGGAGGACAGACAGAGGTTGAGGTCCCCTTCTGGGGGGGGGGACAAGAGCACGTATAGATCCACGCCAGCTCTCCCCCTGTGTACTCAAAAGGCTGCACACTATCCCCAAGCCAAGCTC
>WYEA01002630.1:5881-33792 GCA_033558465.1 Alcedo atthis | reverse complement strand
ATGTAGTGGAAGAACAGCACAGCAAACCAAACGCACAACTGAAACACATGCAAATATTCCAACTGAATTTGTCTCTGTATTTAAAGATCAAAGATAAAATTATATCAGACAGGATGCTTCTTTTCCTAGCAGAATGCTTAAGACTGTAAAAACGAAGAAAATAAAATGCCTATTTCAATTAAGATTTTGGCAATGGCTTTTGAACATCACAAGTTTGCTAATTTTATGTAAAGCAAAATAAAATTATATTCTCAATGGACTTCAGCAAATTAAATGAAAATATTTCCAGCAGCTAACTTGAAAAGGGATATCATTAAAGTGCTGCATTCAATCTTATCTGTAGTTACCACTTAAACTTCTAGTCACGACACATTCATTCAAAACAAAATAGCAGATTGTAATGTGGGCTGATATCTGAAGGCATTTCATCAGCATACTCATGCTGAAGCTTCAATTTTACATGATCACTAGAGAGATTACCTTTGAACTAGTTACAAAAATGTTTTAATTCTGTTCTGTTTCTAAATTAGCACGTGGCATTGGAAAATTTAAACACAGTTTCTCTCTCTTAACTCCCCCTGACTGGGATGCAACACAAAACTGGAGATCATTTTTCTTCTAATAGCAGTGGGGCTGAGGGAGAATAAAGAGAACTCAGCTATTTTAATTAAATACCTTTCAAATGTTCTGTCCAAAAAAACCCAGGTTATGGACATGACAATTACAGCCGTTCTTTGGGTTTTTTTAATTGCATTAGGACTATGATTTTCCTGTGTAACCAGCAGCACTGAGGCTTTGGCACTTGTCACACATCTTAAGCTAGATAAAGAGTGATTTTTCAGCAGAACAGATAAAAATACTGTACCACGATGAAAATGACCATTTCTGACTGGCTCTGTGCAAACCTTTCTAACCCAATGCCAAGTCCTTGCTGGGAAGTGCTGCCAGGAACCACTATTATGCATGCAGACAGTTAATTATGACTTCAGTGGAGAGATTATGTACCCTTAGAACACAGTTAGCTGTAGTTTAGATTTCTGACATATCTGCAGTGTTGGTGGATGTGTGTAGCAAAGATGCTTTGCATATTGTTTTCACTTTTCTGGTCAGGGAGGTCCAGATCTGTAAGGATTTGTGTCCTTTTCTAATTGGAAAAGAGAGTCTAAATCCCAAACAGTTTAAAACCAAGCTTTGTCTCTGCTGCTTGCTTTTATGCTTCCATATATAAAAATCAGTTAGATCTGTGCCTACTATAGCCACCTGCTGAAAGTTCAGCACCAAAATAAGGTCTACAATTGGACAGACAAAAGCAGAAGCTCTGAAATTACAGCACACCAGGCCCAAAATTCACAGCAGGGCTAGTGGGATTCTGCAGCACTACTCCTATGTGGTGTCAGCAGTTGTACACCCACAGAATCTACTATTAGCACTTAAAAAAGGCCAAGGGGGGGTGGAAATAGAAAGTAAATCCCTCATACACAACCTCCTGCTTTTAGCAGCTCTAACTGCTTTGCCCTTGCAGAAGTTTCTCCCTGTTCCCTCCCCTGCTCCAAAAGGAGTGTGTGGGCCCCGTGCTGTACAGAAGCAATGCTTAGCTCACCATCTTTTCCCATTGTATGTGTAGGAATCTAGATAAAGGGAAGATAAGAACATTAAGTTCTCAGAGGTTTCCTCAAAATAGGGCTGAAAAATACCATTTCAGACCAAAACCAGGATTTTTAGTAAATGTATTTTTGCAATAGAATCCATGTACATTTATTAGCATCTCATACACAAGGCACAGGTAAGGTTCTATTTTTTTCCATGAATAATCCTAGTCTGTGGTTTTATTTGTACTCTAAAACCTTAGTATTTCATTTTTTCATCTCCCACCCAAACAAAATACTTGTACAGAAATACTGGCAGGAGCACAGGATAGTTTTAGGACTTTAGCCACTGCACCACCTAGATTCAACCAACCTTGGCTCAGCAGCACCAGCAGGGTAACAACAGCTGCTCTGCAGCTCCTGGTTGCTGCAACACCCAGGAGTTTGGGAAATAAGAGAAGACTCCTCTCAAGTCACGGCAAGGCACAGTGCTGATGTGTCACTGCAGACATGCCCAAAGCTCAGGCACGTTCTAGACCTTCCCCAGCTCCCTTCCAGGCAGCCCCCAGAGCCCGAGAGCAAACTTCCCAATTCTCCAGCACATTCTGCAGATCTGGCCCAAGACCTCAGAACAAACCTCATCCCCAGTGCTAATGCTGAGCAGACAGCCAAGACTGAGCTAAGAACATACTGTGCTAGGTTGCTCACAAATGTTCAGCCATGGGAGCTTCTATATTACTTACATGGAAGCTTAAGCCTCTGCTGTGTTTCCTCACCTTTGTACCAGTCAGATGGCACAGCAACTGTCAGCTACTGCAGCTTACAAAATGTACATTTTAAGCTATAGTAACTGTCTGAATAATTGACAAGCCCTAATATCTTAGCGGTACAATCCAACTTTAAAAATTACTTTTCAGTCATAGGCAAATCAAATTACCATGAACACGTACCACAAAGTGTTGTTATCTTAGAGCTTTACCATGAGGCATCTTTGGTCTTTCTCTCATTTTGGACCTCATTGAACCCACTCCATGTGCCAGGACAATCATCATTACTCATAATGCACAGCTTATTGAGGAAGGTAAATTTGCTACCCAGCACATTTTCCACTCCACACATTCTCACCTTTGGTGCACCTCTTCTCCCCCTCCAAACTCACAAAAGAGTGCTGTGTCATTCTCCACAATGACATTTCTTCTTCCCAGTATTCCTCCTTTCCACCTCTCAGTGGCAAGTCTGTTCAGTTCCCAACTTGCTGTAGCTGCTTTGTTTGCTTCAAACCACTTAGCCAAGGATCCTGCCCTCAAGAGTGATGCTAGTTAGGAAAAACAAGGCAGCCTGACAGTGCCTGCAATCCACCCTCCAGTACTGCCCAGCAGCAGGGAGCATTGCATTTGAGATGCTAAAGGATACATCCCTGCCTAATCCTTCAGCATCCTTTAGGTCCCCTCCAATCCCTAACATTGGGATTCTTCCAGTTTAAAGCCATTTCTTCTTCTTCTAGCACTATATGCCCTTGTAAAAAGGCTGACCCCACCTTTCTGATAGGTCCCCTTTAAATACTGAAAGGCCAAAATCAGATCTCCCTCAAACCTTCCTTTCTCCAGGCTATGCAGCTCTCTCGGTTCTCTCCAGCCCTCTGATCATTTCTGTGGCCCTCCTCTGGTCAACACCCCTTTTGTGCTGAGGGCTCCAGGGCTGAACAGATGGGTTCTGACCAGAGTGGACTAGAGGGCAAGAATCACTTGCCTCAAAGTGCTTCTTTTGCTGCAGCCCAGGACAGGGTTGGTTTTCTGGGCTGTGAGTGCATATTGCCAAGGCAGAAGCTGGTTATCTGGGAGGAGCAGCATACACAGCTTTTTTCCCCCCACAGTCCTGTACCTTTCTAGTCAAACTGTATTGACCCCTTTTCTGAGATGAATGAGCTAGCTCTGGCAGAAGGAAGTGCATGTCATCAAGACAAATAAATTTCTTTAATAAATGAGCTCCTGTACAAAAGACTGAGACCTTTATTTTAAGCTCGGAGAAAATTGTATTATGCCCATGTCATTGTTTGCCTTTTGATCAAGTAAAGAAAAATTGTGGGTGCAACCTCCATTGACAGCATCTGAATGTTCTTGCTATTGATGCGAGATGAAGAAATAGCAGAATTCTTTGTAAAAGCAATTCTCCAGGAGCAAAAATGTTAAAAATCATGAACGGCAATGTTTACTTAATGAAATTGTGGCAGAGCCTTCAAGAAAGCAATTCTTTTCTTCAGTGGATTTCTCTTATCAGCTGCTTTGTCTGTTTGCCCGTTAGCCTCAATTGTGATGTGCACTTACTGCTTGACTGGCTGCCTGACCCCAGCTACAGTAGCTGTGGGCAGCAAGGACTGGGCAATGCCTTGTCCTCTTGCTGAAATGCCAGCTCTAATTTGCCTAGAGCCGGTGGTTCAAATACCTACAGCAGTTAATTACTCTTTAAAGAGTTAAAAATGTTCTGGTTGCAAGACAAGAAAAAAAAGCCTGCATTTCAGGGCAGGGGGGAGGGGCTGCTCCTGTGCAGAGTCCCACCCGGGGACCAATAGAAATGTCACCTCTCCAGAAGCAGCACCACTCAGATGCACACCCTGAGCAGCCTGCAAACCAAACCCTTCTTCTGCAGCCCAGCAGCCGTGGAAGTGTGCCCAGCTCACCCCCTGTGTACAGCACCTGAGCAGCCTGTCACACCCCACTGCCACAACACCACACCTCACTCCCTGCAGCTCTTGGGTTTTCACTGGAACCAGGCTTATTTGGGCCAGCAGTGGTTTGTACTCAAGCAGTTAAATGGAACAGAAGATTGCAACAAAACCTACAATGCATCAGAGCTGGCGTTCATTACAAACACTTCAACAGGAACATTATTATTTATGGGGAGAATGCTTCTGAAAATAAGCTCCTACACATTTAATGCCTTCTGTATTTTTATTTTATGCAGAAGGAAGGATTTAGAAAACAACAACCCAACCCCAAGCCATGAAAGAAGACTTGATGCCTCGTAATGAGTAGCTATATATGTAAAATTGCTTTTTTGAAAATAAAATCAGTTCAAGAGTTCTTCAATCTACTGTGTATCAACAGATAAAACATGACCAAAATGTTCATTCAGGGAAATATTAAGTTAAATATCAATCTAAAAGGCCATTTGTCTTCTCGATGACTAATATCCAGGAATGAAGAAAACAATGTACATTCTATTTGTCACGACCCCTTTTTCATTTTATTATTTGCTGATGTATATCAGATTATTGAATTTTAGAAAATGATGAGATTTGGCGAGTGCTTCGCTCTGCAAGCTTTCATTATTTTTTTTTAAATTATCATATTTGAATATGCTCAGGTTTCAAATAAAGTTGAAGTATTTCCTTAATTAAGCCCTTTTAGCTCAAAGTTAAATGCAAGGCACCCGTGCAGCCGAATCCAGGCTGCGTTCTCATTCTCTGCCCCATAAAACTGCAGCTATGCCTACAGGTCACCCCAGAAACTGCAGATGGTTCTTTTCTAGAGCGAGGCAGGGGTGGAAGGCTCTGGGGTACCACAAGGATTTCCAGAGGAGAGGTACAGCCAAATCATGAGCTTTAATCCCTGGTTCTCCCAGAGACAAATGTCAGTACACAGTGGAATCGTGGAGTGAGAATTCCTTGGATTTGGGAGTGGAAATACTTCCTTCAGCTGTCAGTGAACACAGAAGCCAGAGCCCACTTCACATACGCATTGCACTAGCATGAGAAACCCAGCATGGCTAAAATGCTACAGCTTCAAACCTTGGGGTGTTAACAGGAATGCCAAGCACCCCCACTGCACATTATTGCTTTCTGCTTAAGGAGACAAGGGACACTTGCTTGGATGTCCTGGGGACAGGCTGCAAAACCCCCAAGTCATGCTTTTAAAACTACCAGCTGGTAAGAAGAGCTCACTGCTGCTGCTCAACTTGATACTGCCCTTATGTGAAAAACTGCAACAGCCTTGCTAGAGAGCTGAAATTACGTTTTTCACAGCAAGTAAAAGGCAGAAGTGAAGAGCTAATGTGACAGCAGAAAATGCCAGGCATCACTCAACCTGTTCCAGCCACACAGACACCACGTAAAAGCCAAAAGCTATATTTAGGTCTACGTGACAATGCCTGTCCTGCAAATCCAGGATTGATTACTCCAGGGGATGGGATGCATTTTGCCAAGGGAATTCCCTCAGTCTGTCAGTTGCTGTCCAAAAATGGGCAGTGCCAGCCAAGAGTGAGCAGCAGAGCTGTGGGGGATATTTCTGTGTGAATTATTCTAGTCAGACACATGAACTCAATTTCAGCTGAGCCTCACCTGTGGTTTACAGCTCCTCTTCTTTCTCCAATGTTTTCAGAGAGATAATAACAATAAATGTGCTTGCCTTTCCCACATGATAAAAATAAGTGGATTTAAGGAAAAAAAAGCAAGCAGCCTTTTCTTTTTGCATGTGAAGATAGTTGGCATTAATGAGAGAAACAGCAAATTTTGTTCAGAGCACGCCACAAGCCAAAAAGACTTCTCATGGATAAAATAGTTTCCACACTAACTACTGTAAAAAAAGAACTGAAAAGCTGCAAAAAGAAGCTGAAGACACACATTATAGGCTTTGACTTTTTTAAAAGAGTCTCAAATCAGTTTTCAAATTCCTGGGCTAATGGTTTGGTTTGTGAGTTTTTTGAGGTGTAAGGGCAGGTTTTGATTGGCAGCAAATATTTTGGGCAGATTAGGATATTACTTACTTAACCTGTGAGGTATCCTAATGTTATATAAGGTGTCTTCAGTTAATTTATCCTGCAAAACTGCCAAACGCAGTTAGGCCCCTCACTAAATTAATTTCCAAAAATGAAATCAATAATGACCTATGGATAAAATGACACATTAATCAATGTGGAAGTTAACCCACTTGACATTTATATTCCTTGAATAAATAGCAGGCATGTGCCTTTCCTATGAATATTGACGAGTCAGAAGGCAAGCACTGTTACAAGAGTTTATAGTTAATATTATGACAGATTATTTTGAGTGATAAATAAAATCCTAGGCACAAGATCTAGGTGTTTTTTTCTCTGCTTTCTCTGACATCCTGGGACATATCTTGCTGCCTCAATGTCAAAGGGAAATATCCACTCTCCTCACAAAGTGCTATGAAACTGAATGAGTTTATAAACTTTATATGATCTAGGCAGTACCAACATAAGTGGAAGACATCCAGCACCTTACAATATGTAGTAGTGCCTTGCAGGATCAAGCCTAACTGCAGAGCTCTTTGAAGATCAAATACATGGTGACAAAATGTAGTCTGAGGGTAAAACTTACCTTTAAAACTTCAAAGGGAAGTGCTACATATAGTTATTCATATTAGTCAAATCATCACCTCTGCCACTGGTTCACAGACTAGCAATCTTTGCAAGATCTCCAGATTTTCAGATGATACTAAAATTAGAGTCAGAGCAAATAATGAAGAGTAATACAATCAGATTCCAAAGGATTTGGATCATTTAGGTAATTAGGCCAGCAGATGGCAAATGCAGTGCAGTGTAGACAAATGTAAAATAATTGCTCTGGGAATACATGCTAACTGGAACAATCATATAGCACAATGATTAAGAAAAAAAAAAAACATTTTTTGGGGTGGGAAAAATTAAAGCATTCTGAGAGAGACACAACATGACAACCTGCAGAAGTGTAGGTACAAGCATTCAACATCTTACTATGTGATGTCAACCACTTCCTATCAAACCAAAACTAGTCAAGCCCTTTGAAGATCAAGGATACCCAGACATAATGAAGGCCTTTTCCAGTTTAAGGCCACAAAAGAAAACAAGCCTGAAGTGAGAAACACCAACCTACCTGATTAATAGGTAATATCTCAATGCAGAAGCAGCTTAGGGAGACCTCCCAGTCTCCCCATTGGAGTGACTGGGTTTTGTGCATGACCTCAAAAACATGCAAGTGTCTCATCTAAACTAGGCTGATCAAGGACTAAACACATTCCTAATGGCTACACTATCTGGAGCAAGTTTCCCAATCCCATTTTAAAGAAAAGATCCCTCTCCTAACACAAATGCATTTTCAAATACTGGAAATTTTTGTTAAAACTTGAAAAATTCCCAACCAGCTGCACTAGTTACCTACAGCATGGATCACCATGGCACATGAATCACTCAAACCCTTGGTTCCAAGCACTAAACACTCCAAGCAAAGATAAACAGCAGCAGATCTGGGATGCATTGCAGGGCTGTCAGTTCTGGTACAAACTGGTCTTCTAAGAATGAATACCATACAAATGTGAAGACAAAAGGCTAAGTTAAAAAGAAAGATTTGTGGAACAATGATAAATAGGCACTGATATACTTAAAGGATGTTATATATCACCACTGGCATTTTAGGACAGTGAAAGTTATGAGGAAAATACACTCAGTTATGGACCATTTTAATTGGAAAAGATTACATGGAGCTATGACAGAATAGAGATTTTTTCATAACTACTGTGTTTTTTTTTCACAGTAGTAAAACCTGCAATTAGAAATGTCCAATCCTGTTTGTGCCATCAGACCTGTTCAGAGGTCCACTCAATTGGAACAGGATTGAAGTCCAAAACTTAGAAGTTACAGTATAGAAATAATACCAGGAAAAGAGCAGAGAGGCTGTAAAAACCAGACAGGTGGGATTAAGATATCAATAGATATTACAAAACACATTTCTAATCCTAAAATATCATTAGCCCTTGTAATAAACCATCAAAGTTCCTCCCTTACACCATTAATTTCCTGCATCTTAACCTACTAACTTTATGTTGTGCTGGAGCCATCATCTGAAAGTGCTTTGAGTGCTTTCCTCTGATTGCACTGGCAGAGCTATATGAACCATTACCTATCATTACCTTTATTTCAAACCTGTCAGTTCTTCCTCTCTGTAGCCAACAAGCTGTAAGAAGTGAAAAAAGCAGTCTGTATCAGAGGATAAAACCACCCATACAAAAATGAGCTGAGAGGAGCATATGAACAAAGGAGAAGGGAGGGTGAAGAAAGGCAGAGATAGGAGACTTGGTAAGTCTTCACACTCTTTCTGCAAAGGATATTCTACTCTCCTGCTATTAAATAACTAAACCCCACAACACTACCACACCACACAACTGGAGCTGGCTTCTGCCCATGACTCTTCCTTCTTCTACCACTCCTCGTACTTAAAATACCTTAAACATTCCAGAAATATTTTGCAATTATAAATAATATTGATGCCATTGCCTCACGCATGGAAAAATATACGTACATGGAGCGTGAGCACGTGAGAGAAGACACACTTCCCTCAAAGCTGCTTGTCTATCACGAGGAGCTTTTCAGTAAATCCTTCATGAGCCGCACAACGAGCTGTGAGCAATTAATGTTCATTAAATGGCCCCCTCTAACTATAGCGCTGCCAGTGACACGTTAACAACCTCAAAATGAACTTGGATTTGAAACTTTCTCTCCTGGGAGCACGCCAGGCTGCCTTACCTCTGCAAAGCTGTGGCACGCTCCAGCTGCCGGGGCACATGCAGGGAGCGACACTGCCTTCTGCAGCTGCAGGCACTGCTCACCCAGGGCCGGGGAGAGCAGTCGTTACTCGGCAGCTCTGCGGACACGGCTCAGAGACCAAAACGTGCCAGGAAGCTTGCCTTTGCCTGCCTGGAACACCCAGAGAAAACACACAGCTGCAGAGGGGCACACTGACAGGCAGACCATCAGAAGAGCAGTAAAGTTAATGCAGCAGAAACATGCTCCAGAAGCTTATTTATCACACTCGATACACCCAGTTCATGGCAAATATAAAACTGAGCATCTCAAAGAAAAAAGAAAAAAAGAAAAAGAAAATGGGGGAAAAAAACCCACAACCACAACCCAGTCCTCAGTAGAGGCAAATCACTGCATCCCACCCCCCAAAGTGGAACAGCACAGGGGTAATACCAGGTACTTGGTGTCTTAGTGTCTCAGGGAAGAACTTCATTAGGAGACAAATGGATGCAAAAGGTCAGTTAGCCCTGTACTCTGGACATTGGAATGGAGGGCACTGAAATGACCAGAGGAAACAGTGTCAAGGAGTCACAGACAGACAGCTGAGTTCATAGTGGTTCCTGGTGTGGCCTGAACTGCAAACACTCATCTCACATGAACACAAGATGAAGAAACCCCACAGGGGGCAGAATGCTGTGGATCCTTTGCAAACAAATGCTGCTGGAGAATACCAGATATTCAATCAAATTAACTGATAACAAACTCTGAAGTTCAGTAGCATGTCTGGTAACTTCCAGCTCCAAAGCCATCCGAAAATGAAGAGAGAAGTATCTGGGCTATGTGTTAAAGAATGAAGCCAGAGCATCTGCTGTGGCAAGCATGTTGTTGGGCAGCTGGAAGGAACTAAAGGGCTGGCCCGAGGAATCTTATCAAAGAAACAGAAAACTTAGAGCACTTAACAACAAAGGCAATGCAAACAGAGGCAGAACACACATGGGGAGTGCCCAGACCTCATCATACCCCAAAGGTCACTGGGCAGCAGAGAAAGGATTTGGATTCACAACCAGATTGCCTACCTTGTTTTGAAAATATATCCATGCTTACATGATACATGATATATGCTCCTCCTGGGCTGTGGCTCACTAACACCTCAAAGCAACCAAACCTAGCCTCTACACACTCATGCTTCTCCTCAAAGCTGAATTCTGCCTGGAGAGCCTCTTCCTCCCACCTCTTGAATGATTTAATGCAGTTAAAACACAAAAATCAGTTTAGGCCTGGGAATTTTATGGGGTTAGAGCCAGGTTTCCACTGCTTTTCCAATATCTACCTAATGCCAGAGTCAAGAATGCTAAGATGTAGGGAGCTTTCTGTAACTGCAAGAGAGAGAAAAAAAAGACTGTTCCAAGAGCACATATGGTGCATGAAAAAGTCTGAAGTAGTAGCTTAAAGCAATGTCATGGTGATGGCAATATGCATTTATCGTGGCTAATATGCAGCTTATCAGAGCTACTAAAAAAAATTTAAAAAAATCACAGGTTAGGAAGTAGGAGAACTAGAATGCAATAATGACATTGTGCACGCCAGCCAAAACAGAATCCACATTCAACTGTGATTTTCATTTAAATACATTAATAAGTTCACTGAAGGCTACTGGCTCTGAGCACAAAAGGCACAGATTAATCTGGGTATTTAAAAATAAAACCAAGAACAACAACAAAAAAAAACCAACCACACACCCAAAAAACAACCAACAAAAAAAACCCCACCACAATATTTTGGTGCTTGGATCCAAGAGCAATCAGTGAAAGATGATAAAACAGACCCACTCACAGGCATGAAGGAAAAGACCTTGGAGAAAAAAAAAAAGATTGAAAAAGAGGAGAGGCAGAAAGCAACAGCAAAGGTCCAAATATAGAAAACAGACTAAGCTATTATCTACTGTGCTACATACAGCCAGAGCATACCAAGTATTCCTATTATAAACATTTCATTTGAATTACAGTTTTACCCATAGCCCAGGGGCTAACTTCCAGAGATCCCAACTGTACTGCAGAGTCTAAACCAGAAAGTGGCATGCCCAGGAAAAATGGGAGAGCATTAAAGCACAGCCTTTACAACAGCTAGTGTAGGCAACAACAATCAAGATAGCCAAAAAATAAAACCTATCTAGTAGAAGACTTGCATAATTTCCAGACTTGGTGAACACCTACCATAATTCATAAAAGTTCCCCTGTAAAGAACTCTATATGGGGGAGAGGAGAACTGCCCCAGATTGCAGAAGGCTCTCATTGAACAGGGTTGCACTCTCCTCAGACATGAGCAGGAAACCAAAACATTTGAAGCAGGTCTCTAATGTTCTGAGTTTAAAGGGGAGCATGAGACTAGTCAGCAAGTGTGGAATATGCTTTCCAGAAGTGCTCCAGCTCACAGGGTTCCATGAAGTGGCCCATCTGCAGCTCAACACACACTCACCCTTTCTCTTGCAGCCTGCAGGACTGGGTCATGCTGGCTGACAGACAGCAAGCAGTTGGCTGGCTCTTGATGGCATTTGGGCTCAAAGAGAAGCAGAGATATTAAAATGCTGCCTTGCAATTAAAAGATAAAGCCCCAGATGTGATGGGTGTGAGCTGTAGTAGTGTTCCTTTCAGTGCACACCCTTGGAAAGGTTTGCACTTAGTCTTTCCAATAGTGTGACCTGTTTGAAGGCAGTGTTGTAGTAAAATCCCTAACGAGAGCAGGGAGCACAAGTTCTGCACGTGGTGCTCCTCTGCTGTACTCACACATTTACAACTGGAATGCTAAGTGAGAAAAACCATCAGTCAGATGCAGTTAACTTCTCTTCTGCAGACTCATTCTCTGGGAGATTTGCAAACACAGTATGCAAAGAAGTGGCTTAGGGATGGAAATGAAAGCCATAGTCATAAATACTGTCCCTTATAGCTAGTGTTGCCATGGTGCCTGCAGAACTCTCTTAAGCACTGTATGAACAAAGATGAAGAAAAAAGTCCATTCCCCCAACTTGAATAAGACAACAGATGGCCAAAGGGAAAAATACAAGGAAACAATGGGACAATGCTGGTCAGTATGGAGAACTGAGCTGCTGACGTGGGAGTAAGCTTGTGTAGGCATCACAAATAAAGAAGCTTTATTAAAGGGTTTTGAAGGCATATAGTTTGCAGCTCCACAGCTGGTTATGAAATAAATCATAGCACTTAATTATTTTTTTCTTATGCTAAAAGTTTAAGTGGATTATGGTGATTGGCAACTGAAGTCAGAAACAAGTGTTATAATAATTCAGATGCGATAGGTGGGAGAAAATAAAGAGGCTTGAAAACAAAAGATAAACATCTTGCATTTCACATGACAGGTTAGATGGAGCTAGTTGATGAAGTCAAGGAAAGAAGTGACAGAAGTCAGTGTGAGAGCTAAGAAAGTTATCTTCTGAGCAGAAACAGCCAATGACACAGGGGGGTCAAAACCACCATTGCCAAGGCCAGGAGAAATGCTGTTGGCATAATCAACAGATACAAGAGAAATTATGAGGATGGCTGGAAGGGAAGACTGGCTTCTGGTTTAGCTATATTGAGCTTCAGCAAGCACACAGGCAGCTCCAAGCAGGCAGCAGAAAGGCCAAGATCCATCAGGGAAGCTGCAGAATAATTCTGTATCTTGTCAGCATCTAAAGGGTGTATGCATCTCTGTTCAGAAATGAGATCTTCAAGAGATGAGATTCTGAAAGACAGAGGACTAAAGAGAGTAAAACTTTTTGATATTATAGACATGAATTAGAATGATTTTGAGAGGATAGCAGAAGATACAGAAAATAATTCATTGCATTTATCACAGGTTAGGGTCAGGGCAGCCCCTCAGACCTATAAGAGACACTCTCTGTTAACCCCCCTCCTTCCCCAGAGGAGGAAGAGAAAGGGAATAAGGGAGAGAGACTGAACCATTAGAAAAGGGAACAACCCTTAAACTTCAAAGTTTAATTGACCTGCAGCAGGTTCAAGCAACTGGTTTTGAATTTTTCTAAAAGAGTGACCCCCAACCACCCAACTTACCCTAAAACCTCCATCTGCTTAAGGACTCCAAAACCCTGTACTGACTTACCCTGAAACTCTTCTTTGTGTAGAGAGTGATGGGGAAAAGGAGTAGAGATTGAAGAGAGATCATGTTCTCCCTTTCTAGAGATCTAGTACCCCGTGAAGCTGCCACAGGCAGGGCTTGGCAGCCCCGAGTTGTCATCACATGATGCTCCAAAGACATCCTCTGGTTCCCTGCCTCCCCTGTAGCCCAGATCTGCACGTTTCCCTGCTTCCAGAAGGAAAACTCAAGGCCCTGTATTTGCAGCTCCTCTGTGTGCTGCACTGGCACTGACAACATCTGAACACTCATGGAAACAGGTGCATATTTTAGTTCTTTCTCCCATTGGCATAATAAGCATTATTAAGAGTAGGGCAGGCAGTAGATTTTTTAAAGGCTTTAGTTATATCAATGGTAAGTTTGAATGGATTTTTAGTCTGCTGTAGTAAGGCAGTAAAATATAATAGCCTCTTAACTGACACATTGTTATCAGTCTTATTATGGCTTTCTTCATGCCTGTCAGTGGATTATGGTAATTTTTTTTAGTTATGGGTCTAATCAAAGTAGAATACTCAGCTACTGACAGCTCAGGAGAGAGATAACTGATAACAGGTCATGAAATTTTAACACAGGCAGAAACTTCAGCACCTCTCTTGCTCAACTCTCCTCCTAATAAACAAAGCAACTTTTGGAACAACAGGTTCCTTTTGTATGTCAAGCAAAAGAGCAAAGAAATACATTTCAGTGCTTTCCCTCAAATTAACACTGCATTCAGAACAAGAAACTTTGTTCTTCTAGGCAGCTGGTGTGGTGCAGTTTAGAAACAGCTTTGTGATAATCATTGTAAACTCATCTTAATATTTACCTGTCCAAAACACCTCCTCTGTTTATTTCTGAGGCTCTGGTCAAATGAAACCATTACACTGCACAGCAACAAGTCCAAGGAAGGTTGAAATACCACTCTCTCATTCAGGTGAGAATCTGCATTTACTTTGTTCTTCAAAGCAGCAAGGAAAAGCTTTGTGCAAGCATGATGCAGTGGCACAGGAGGGGAGCAGACAGGACTGCAGGTAGCTACAGGGTGTGCAGCAGGTGTATGGGCAGGTAAACATGACAGGCCATGGGCATAACCACCCTGCAGCTGTTGGACTGCATCATGCACGGGCTTCTGCTTGAGTAGACACAAGTCTACTGACGATCTCAGCATTAAAACCACCACAGAGTGGAAAGATTTGCATTCCAAAACCAGTGGCTCCAAATCATCTGCACCAAACTTGAGAGGGCTAGATTAAAAAGCATGGAAGCTGAAGGGATGCACAGAGGTAGGGCACAGCCTAAACACTGCACAAAGGCAGTGCACCTCAGCTCTGCAATGACAAGAGGGTGAAGGAGCTTCTACTTGCCCTTCTCTTCAGGCCTACCCCACGTGCCAGCTGCAGTGCTGCTCAGTGACCTGATGAATCTGTTTTAAACACCAACATATTTCACACTGTTTATTGAAGAACAAGGTGGTACTAGTGCTTTTCAAGCTCACAGTTGTGATAACAGTAACGTCAAAGGATTGGTGTGATATAAACCTCAGATGCCATCTACTAAACAACAAGTGTCAAAGACTAAAAACAAACCACCACACAAAAAACAAACCAAAACCCAAAAGACAAAAGCACAGAAAGCACAACCCCAGCAGACTGGTGGCACATCTCTCCTCAGCATTTATCCCCACTGAAAGTAGGAAATGAATAGGATTGCTGCCTGGGCCTGGATTTCACTCGTACACCCTTTGCATGATAAAAGCAGGTTGCTAGTGACCTGAAACTTGATCTGACAGTGAGTGGCATTCCTTCAGTAAAATATTTCTCTCAGGAATGTGACATGTCAGAACACTCTGAGGCACAGGAGCCAGGTGCTATGGAGGTGTCTGAGAAAACCTATTCACAAAACAGCTTTTTCAGAACGTGGCAGTATCAGTCTGGGCAGAAGCTTTTACATTTGAGTATTTGCAAGTTTTCTGCTTCTTCTTCCCCCACTTGAGTTACAGACTGCTAAAGAGGCTACAGTCAAAAACAACTCTGGCAAGGGAGCTAAGGATTTCAATTTTCACATAAAATAACACAGGCACTGAAGTTTAAGTGTTGCCTGATACTACATTTGCAGTACCTGCAACAGTCCAAGTCATACCCAGAGAACAGCTTTATAAAGTAAAGCAAAACATTTCGAAAACATCCACATTTGTTTTCTATTGTGTGCAAGCTGAGAAGAGTTTAATATTTCTCAAAATCTTGGCTACTTGAATGGCCATTGTATTATATGTCAAGTGCAATAATAAGAACTCCACAGAGCTTTATGAGTCACAGCACTGAATCCAAAGCTGACTGATGGAAAGGTGAAATATCTTCTCATTGACTCTAAAGGGTTTTGGCTCAAGCCTATAGCAAAAGGCACAGAATGAAACAGTGCAAAAAAACCTGGAATAAGCTAAAACACTTGTGAAGATTAAAGGCAAATGACTGCACAATACAGAATCTGCAGCAATCACTGCTGCTCATTGGAGAATTTAGCACTGTTTGCCATAGGTTCTGCTCTGCAGTGAACTAAGGCTGTCTGCAGTGAAGATTTCTCTAAAACACATCACCCTGCTTTTGCAAATACTTCTTTGCCACCAGTTTCTGTTGTAGACTTCAATCTCATCTGTCCTTATTAACAGCATACTAATTTCAGAAAATACTGAATCAACCTTTAGCATAAACAAGTCAAAATGTAACTTGAGGGCAGAAAAGGCAATGGAATTTGAAATATTAAAAAAAGTGATAGGGAGTTAGCTTTTGTGGCTGAAGGAAAGGCACTGCAAGTAGTACAACAGAGTACAAATTACACAGGTCAAAAAACTTCTACTAAAACCCTTCCTTCTGCAGAATTCACTGTCCTACCTGGACCAGTCAGATATTGATCTCATTTACTATCTTAAGGCATATATGGGCACATGGGAGAAGGAGGAAGAATCTGCTTCATTCAGTAACCAAGTTCTAGCTGGCCAGCACTATACAACACTAATTCTAACTACTGTTACTGAACCATCTTAAAAGTACAGTTTTTGATAGTAATGGCTCTGGGCAAATACCCTGTGAGGTGCTTTATTTTGTTATTGATTTCCTTGTAAATAAACAAAAACAACTAGCCAAACCAGGAGAAACCTTTTCAAAGCTCATATTAATACTCATCTTTTTTTTTTAGCTATAAAATTCCAATTCATCAACATATGACAGAAATATCTTTATGTCACTGATACTACAGACTTGTTAGTGCCCAGCAGTGATGGGTGAGCTATCAGCAGGAGAAAGTATTGACCTTCTAAAGGAAAGCAAAAATTCCCCAATGCTGAGATACGGGATCACCAGGGACCACAAAGTCAATGTGCCAAACTGCAACACACACAAACTGCCAGTTCTGCTCTGGCCACACTGGCCCCCCATCCTTTAACCACACTTCTCAGCCTAGCACTTCCATGCTAAGTGCTGAGCACTTTAGATGATGGCATAACATGTGCTTCTTGATACCATTTCTCACTCCACAACAACAGCTACAGACTGCAAAGCTCATTCTAAACTCTGCCCTTTGAAAATAACCAGTCAAATGCTAACATCTCTTTCTAATGCCCTGAAAAAAGGAAATTTTTCTCCCTCTACTACCACTCTATAAGGTTCTGCTTGTAACACTGTCACAGAGTGGGCAATATGATTTATGCCAGTTTTGGCCCAATAAAGGAATAAAAGATAACAGCAGGATCTGAGCAGTAAAAAGTACACAAGTGAAATATGGATTCCTTGACAGCAACTTTGACTGCTGTCTTCAGGGGATCCAGAATTCACTCTTAAGGGATTGGTTGGGTTGGTTTGTTTTGGAGTGCTGGGTGGAATGGGGAGTTTTTTTTCTTTGTTCTGTTAGGGTTTTATGTTATAATTCAGTTACACAGACTGGTCAGCTTTGAAGGTCACTAGATAAGGACATGACACTAGAGTGTTTTTCTTCCTATTGCTTTCCCTTGTACAGTGCACCTAAAATAACATCATCATCATCATCATCATCATATGCTACTTAGTTGAATTGAATCAATTATATCAGATTGCTGTGCTGTGTTCAAATACATGAAGCCCAATAATGAGCATTTGGTTTATTGTTTGCCCTTTTCAGGAAACTCGTCTTGTGGGAAATTGACAATCAAAATAAACCACTGTGTTACAGCCTGCAGGGAGTGCTTCTCTTCCAAATCCAAGGATAAGTACCAGTATCTTTCACTGTGGAGGGGTCCCCCACTAACAGAGGCTACTGCTGATTAGCAGGCAAGCAGAGGAGGAGGCACCTGAATGCCACACAACGCATTTCTGAACAATGCAGCTTTTAAAGACCCAGAAGCATCAGGCCACAGATGGTGCTTTAAAAACCACCACTAGGACCATTCATTTCCTCTCACCTCAGCCTTTATCGTTGCAACGATGCAGCAACATATGCAAATTGGTCACAGATTGTCATAACAGCTATAGTGCTACAAAATCCAAGGGACCACGACAGTAATAACAATAAATATTAATGATCCACATCACAGCCTTATGAGCCTGCACCTCCATTTTAGATCTGGGGGCTCAGGTGAACAGCCAAAGTCAAGATTAGCTAAAAAGACTGTCACATCCCTAAAATACCAGAGGCTTCTGAAATCCTAACAGTTTTGGAACCCACAAGACAAACCCCATCGTGGTTGCCCCTTACTGTGGCAATGTGATCATCACCTCTGGCTGAAAGATCTCAGCAGCTGGCAAAGGCAGATCTTCACAACAAATCTCCTCTTCCAGCTATTTCAGAGGAGGGGGTAAAAAACAAACCAAGCAACCCAACATACTAAAGAAATGTTAGTGTACTACTAGAAAGTCAAATGGACTACAACAGCATTAAATCCAAGAAAAATCCCCGAGAGAACGTTGATTCACTAGCTAATTTTTTCAATTGCCATCATAAAAATGTCAGTATTGCAATCATTTCCAGGGAAAGAGGTAAAACCTGCCTTCTCTCAAGCAGAACAATTAGTCTGCTCAGAAAACCTACATAACTTCTAACAGTAATTGAGAAGTGTTTGTACACTGGGGCAGGAATAATGAAGTGCTCCAAGCACAGAGTGAGCAGCTTCCTATGTATCCATTCCATTGGAAGAACCCCATGGTTACACTGGGTCACAAAGAGGAATTTAATAATTTGTGTGTCTGTGGTTTAGTACCATATAACAAAACCCCTTTGGTTAAAAGTAACAAAGTAAGAACACTGCAGTATTTTCATGCCCTGGCCTTCTCTCTGTTCATTTGTCAAATAAAACAGCACACCAAGCAGATAAACACTTTGAGAAAGGAGTCAGGTTAAGAAATTTTTTCATCCCTTCCACACAACTTACAGGATTTAGCAGCTCTAGCATCATTTGCAGAAGGAGGGAGTGGTAGTTAAGAGTTAAAGGTTATTAATGGGTAGCACAATAGCATTAATAAACGTGGGGGCAGAGGAGGCAAACACTTTAGAAATAAATAATAGAATTATTTGAAGTGTTACACACTGGCAAGAAGTCTCTGGGGGACTTTGTCTTTATAAAAATAGCTGTATGCCACTGCACTGATTAACCTCTTAGCTTCATTATATTATTTATCTTCCAGAGAAAACTGACAACCAACAGGATGCTTGCAGGTTCCAGTAGGATGCACGTTACACAATTTTATACAACTCTACAGGAAAAATATGGTTAATATTATAATTGGATTGCTACTTAAGCTTATTTTACCCTTAAAAAAATGCTACATTATGTTTGGGTTTTAAAAAATATTTTAAGATACATGTGTTAAGGGAATAATCTCTATTAGTATAGAACCTGAAGGGACTATTTGTGCAACCAAAGAATTACCAAGGTTAGAAAAGACTGAAGGGTTTGACTCAATATATTTTTTCCTCCATCATTAACTGTAAAATTAGGCAACAATTCAACACAAATGTTACCAGCATCTAGAACTTCATCTACTTTTGTGAAGGACAGAGTCAAACAGCTTCCACATAAAGAGCAGTAACTAACACTTCAGTCCCACTGCACCAGGAGGACAAGTGTGCTGGTAATGTCACTTGCCTCTGCCAAGGCTGAGAACAAGTGACCAGCTTGTTCTGCTGGAGCAAATGGAGAAGCAGCACAACAGGAATCCTGGACAGGATGGCAGAACCATGACTGCTACCTCAGCCCAGCACACCCCTGCCCTCTCGGGGCCTGGGCCA
The DNA here is from genome assembly GCA_033558465.1 of Alcedo atthis. NCBI lineage: Eukaryota > Metazoa > Chordata > Aves > Coraciiformes > Alcedinidae > Alcedo > Alcedo atthis. The sequence continues at coordinate 14,314 of WYEA01002630.1, read as the reverse complement.
CTGCACCAAAGCAGGGACACACTCTTCAGTGTCTGCTGCAGGAGAGATGGTGCTTCCATCTGGCATACAGGTGGAGAACAGCAGGTACAGTAAGAGTTGCCTGCTCCCCAGACCTGGTAGCAGAGGTGACAATGCCTCTGTCACTCTTGCAGAGACTCACTGGGTGACTAAATTGAGCTTGGGTCAGACTGTAAGAGGCTGTTGACTTCCCTCTTGCATACGAGGGAAGAGCAGGTAGGGCACTCTCTTCCTCTTTCCCAAGGAGATTCTCCAAGGACCTTTCCTAAAGGCTTTCTGTGTGTACTTTCCCCACGTACACGTGTGCTTTGCACTGGTGGGGCCACACACCAAGCACTGTGTTAAGTTTTGGACCCCTTGCTGCAGGAAACACACGATGGTGCTGGAGCCTGTGCAAAAAAGGGCAGCAAAGATGGTGAAGGGTCTGCAGAGCAAGTCTTAAGAGGACTGGCTGAGGGAACTGGGGTTGTTTAGCCTGGAGAAAAGGAGGCTCAGGGAAGACTATCACTCTCTACAGCTACCTGAAAGGAGGCTGTAGTAAGGTGGGGGTTGGTCTCTTCTCCCAGGTAACAAGCAACAATGTAAGAGGAAACAGCCCCAAGTTGCTCCTGGAGAGGTTCAGGCTGGGCATTAGGAGGAAAGTGTTTCACTGAAAGGGCTAAGCACCAGAACAAGCCACCAAGGGAGATGGTGGAGTCACCACCCCTGGAGGTATTTAAAAGGTCCCTAGATGAGGTGCCTAGGGACATGGTTTATTGGTGGGATTAGCAATGTTAGGCTAATGGTCAATCACCTTGAAGGTCTTTTCCAACTGAAATGATTCTATGATTCTGTTTCAATAAACCACATTTCCTCTGCTGACTATTTTCCATTTCCATTCCAACCTAGCTGAATGGGTTGTCAGCCACTGTTTGGCTAGCCCTGAACTGACCTAATATGCAAATTAGACTCCCCCCTTACTTAAATACCCTAGAGAGCCATTTTTCCTGCATTTAAATCATAGTACCACCCATTACATGGACGATGAATCCAACCCCAAATGTTTGCCTATGCTAATGAATATCTAACTAATGAAATGAATATTAAATACTAGTGCAGTGACACAAGATAGGAAGTACACTGAGTGTACTAAAATTTAATAATGATGTATGTATGAAACAGGCAAACTCTGAAACTGAAGGTTTGGATCCAGACATCAAAGCCAAATGTGCATCTCAGCCATTGCCAGCACACAATACTGCATTACTCTGCAGTAATTGCTGTAGCAAGCCAGTAGCCCAAGCAGGGTGCAGCCCAAGCCATAAGCACCAGGCACTGCATTTACCACTTCACTACTAGGCAGAGTAGGTGCAGCCCATTCATAAAGTCCTCTATCCAATGACCAGACTTTTCTGGCCTGGCTACCAGTGTACATTCATTTAGTGTGGCTGTAATGACACTGTCCTCATTAGAGCACGGCTTGATTGAAGCCAGCAGTGAGGAGAACCAAGCCTCAGCCACGCCAGTGCTGTTTACTGCCTCTGATTACAGCAAGAAAACATCCAGCCCAGTCTGCACTTTGAGAACACACAGGACTGCTGAGAAGCAATTTCATTTCCATTGTCACTTTAAAAAGCATCAGGTTGGTTTTGAATTACAATTTTAATGCAACGATGCTTAACCAGTTTTTCCAAACTCCTGCACTACCAACACTTGGAGGAACACTACAAATAATGCTTTATTTCTTCAGCCAAAATCTTCATTTCTCTCACATCAACTCAGGGACAACCTGCTTGATTCCACTATCTGAACATGCTTTTCTACTTGGAAAATCCTCGTAAGTTTCATGTTCTTTCAAAGTCCCCCCAAATATATTTCTTTCACATCATTAATGCTATTGCCACTGCAATTCAGGCCAAGGAGTTTTGTTTGCTGCTTTGCTGTCCTCGAAATGGAGTTCAGGAAAGCTTGCTTGCCTCATCTCAGTGTAATTACAGTAAAACTGGTGTGTGTTTGTACTACTGGTCAGCAGCAACAAACAGAGGTCAACAAGAACACTGTGCTTTTTGCAGTTATTTTCTCACATACAAGCAAGGATGCAATAGGGAACAATGTGAACCTGAACCCAGACCTACTCTAACTGTGCTGGAAAAAAAGCAGAAAGGCTGTAAAACCTGGGTGGAAGATTTATATTACTATTATCCTCTAGACAATTCCACAGTTAGATATGAAAGCCAATATATAAAATGATTTTCAGCTATCTCCTACAAAATTAATCTCAGAGAAATAGCCCAGCAGACAAATACTGAAAGTCAGATTTTTTTTGTTTAATAAGCAGGCAGATTAATAGCATCTGACAGGCCATGCTGAGGAAGCCTAGGTCAATGATACTTAAACAGCAGTGTGTGGAATGGATATAAACCCAGAAGCCTTAGGGGAGACAGGAGTTCTTGTCATCCTGGGCCACTTGGTGAGTTATGGTGGAGGGTCTTCTCTTTAGTGCAGAGCTTCCAAGACAGTCAAGCTATACAAGAGTCTGGGAAAAAGAATCACTGCTGCTTACAGACCCCATTGCTGGGTAAATAAAACTCAGTGATAAACCTGCTCAGCTCACCTGGAAATCAATCCTGGAAACCCATCTCATCTTCAAAGCTTCCAACTATCTTTTCTAACACATGGCCTGGCCTGCCACTCCTCCCATGTAAGTGGCTTCCAGCTATGCAAGGTCTTTGTTCTCTTCAAACAGGTGTCAATGGGATAACTGCAGAACAGATAGGGAATTAAACCAAATATGTGTGTGGTATGATACAGCCTGATATCCAAATCCCTGTGTGAAACCTGCTGTCAAGATCCATTTATAGCTAAAGTTTGAAAGCAGACAAAGGAACTGAAAGAACTCAGAAGTACTCAAGTTGTGATGTAGAGAGCCACGCAGGTACCCAACTCTGTGTGAGTGCCTGTGGATTTAAGCAGGGGGAAGGGATGGGGTGTCAACAGGTGTTGACAAATCAATGTGTCTCTCAAGTTGGGCCAGTAGGCTTGCAAGAAGGTAAAAAAAAAAGTTCAAAAGCATTAATCTAGGTTTTGTGTCATGTCTGTGATGAACACGCTTCTCCCTCCCTCCCTCTCTCTCAGAAGGATTTAGAACAACAACCTACAGGCTCCTGTGTCAGCAGCCAGAGAACCATAAAGGCTCAGCTGTGCTCTGACCTGGCCCCTTCACCACTAGAGACATGTCTGTGCAAGTGAAAAACAGGATGGATGAGAGAGGGAACAATAGCTGCCCCCACTGTCATACATCTTGTTGAATTTGCCTCACTAATATCAGGGCAAATCATGTAAATTACCTGCCCAGGGCTTCAGAAGTTTGGTCCCTTGAGTTTTCTGTTTGGTATAATCACTAGCTTGATTAATCATGTGGCAGTTTCCTAATCCTGCTCTGCTCACTCAGAGGAAAGCACTGGATACTAATTCTTCCAAGTCCTTTTTTACAAGTTTCTGGAGGCCAAAGTCCATCTTTAATGCATATTACTTGCTCATTCCTAAAAACCAAACACCCGACTGCTCGAAGCAGGTCACAGCTGCCCTTGAAGCTCTTGAATAACCACATTATGCTCCTGATTCATTTATTTCCATATTCTGTCAACAGCAGTGAATCAACAACTTCCACTATCCCCTGAAAACACCTAGTGCCATCCTGTGATCTGAAAGGTCTGATATTCCTCATTCTCTTCATATTTCCTTTATAACATTGATACAGGCTAAGATGTTCTGTAACTTCTAATTCTAAGGTCATGATATTTGGAGTACCATTTAAAGTCCCAGCTTTGGGAGTCTGATGGCTTCATGAGAAACCACACCCTTAAATTTCATTTTATATTATACATTAAAATGAGCTTAAAGAAAAACAGAAGATAAATCTTAACAGCTTAAAAACCCAAAAAACAGAGGCCAAGTAATTCAGAAACAAACACTACCATTAAAAAAAAAAAAAAAAAAAAAAGAAAAAAGAAGAAAATAACCTCACATGCCTTTTGATTTAGGCCAGTCTAGTGATCTAGGCTGGGAGGGTTCAAACTCTCCTACTAAGAGCTGCCTTTTCAGTGAATTCACATCACATGGATTTGGATCCATACTTAAATGTGCAGTAGAAATTCAAGCCTGAAGATCTAAGTGAATACAGCCACACTAAGGAGAGATAAGATATGAACTAAGAGCTTAATTGGACACTTGCAAAATTATCTTGTCTAAAGTAATTGCTCTATACATGATCCAACTGGAAATGTTTTATATCAACCACAGTTTAAAATAGTATTTAAGCTATTCCTTGGCCTTTGAAAGATATATTCACAGCATGCTCCTTATTTACTATGCTACTATCAGGCATTTGCAAATCTTTCAAACACCCCTTGGTACAAAGGGACAACAAAATTCATTTTGTGTTCAGTTCTGAAGAGGTTAGCAGATGCAGTGCCTATATTCTTCATGGAAGTTCTCATTCTTTCTTCTCCTTAAGTTAGAGTAAAATCATCCTGACTAAATGTAGTCTCTGCTTTAACAACAGAAATGGATTTTAAATTGAAACAGCTGGAGACTGGGAGACATTTAGCGATGGGAAAAGACCAAGTAAACATGACCATGAGCAAGACTGTGCAATTACAAGACATCAGAATTCACACTGAAACTACTATGGAAGGTAATTTACCTTCTTTCATGTAGGGTAGAAGCTGCTTTGCATTACCAAACACTATATAAACATACTTAAAATACAGTAGGTTCAGACCTGCATGTTTCAGAGTGCAGCTTGCTGAAATCCCCTGCCTTTTGTGTTTTCCACTCACTGGCAGTGTGCCAATAGTAATATTTAGTTTAACTTCTGTCCATTTGTTTTGTGTGAGTTTTTTTCCCAATTAATGCTTAATTCCACATTTCAGAACACTGCAAGGAAATAACAGACATGCTTTGAGGAAGAAGACTCCAAGAGGAGGTTAATTCTTTCCCTTTCAGTACCTAAAAGAAATTGCAAGTTTTGTATGACTTGTATATCAGTAATAAAATGCTCCCTGAACAAGCCAGCCCCATTTAGTACCATGAGAAAGCAGATCATAATTGGAAAAAAAATATCTCAATACATAGATGCATTTATTTCATCCCTGCATAAATAAGGCAGCTGCATATCTATTCAAAACAGTGTCTCACTGAACTTCCATCTCAGTAACACAGGAAGGAGGAATTCAAAACACACTGTGGAGACCAGGTAGCCTTCCAATACACAGTCACTGCTGCATGCCTGCCCTTGCACAAAGGCTCTTCTGTATAATCATTAAAAACATGCTAATTGCTTAGTGCCTTGGTAAACTACCACGTTTCCTCGTGCTGATACTACCCTGATGAAAAACGTTTTCCTGTGCATTCCCTTGTGTTGCCTGAATCTACACAGTCACCAAGAGACCCAAGAGAGGTCAGGGGGTACTGACAGACCAAAACACCACTAGGAATTCCTGGGTCATTCCCACTACTCAGGCCGGTGAGCACCTGGGGAAACAGAACTAGAACAGCTAGGGAGCTGTGCTGTCATGCTAAAATGCTAATACTCAGAGAAGAAAGATGAGTGCATGTGGCAAAGCTAGAAAGTTGGTCTCTAAAGCCCCTCAGGCAAAGGCATTATTGCAATTATCTAACCCATGCTGACTCTTGGTTTGGCTTTAGCAGCAGCTGTGGGATCAATCCCAAATCCTTACTAAAGTCCCCGAGAATGCTGTTCAAACAAGGACTCCAGAAGCAGCCTTCTCACATTGTCAACGTGGATGCTGTGCTGAATTCCTTGCACATGCTGCTCCACTGGACGAGGCAAGGAGGGAATATAAACTTCAAAGATGATACCATTTATGAAAACTTAATTAGCCATTGCCCCAGCACGTGCAAAGCACACAGCACCTCTTACATTGTGGCATTAGACTGCAATTTGCTAATCGGTTACTGAAGGAACTCAGTCCCAAAGAAGCTATGGATCAGTTCATGGAAGTTTCTAGAAAGATAATTTCACTTCCATAACTGGAAGTTTAAGGGGCAAATCCAAAAGAATGTAAAACAAACACATAACAGCCAAAAACAAACAAAAAAACCCCAAAAGCAACAAACCCCACCCTAACAAACAAAAGAATAATACTTACACACCACCCCCAAAAGATCACTTAATTATCTTCCCTACCTTTAAAGTAAGTTATCCTACTATAATGTATTTTATATCCTGGCCTACAGCTTTAATATGGCTGTTGTCCACAAGACTGCACAATTATTCATACTTTTTGCTGAAGACTAAATTGGTAAACAGCAGCTTTGTGATATTAGATGTACAGAACACCACTCCAAGAGTCTTTGATGGGGCTGGGTTTTACCACAGGCAACAGGTCACAAGTTCAAAACAAAACCACCCCAGTTAGCAGTGTATGCAAACCAGAGTGGTGTTACTGGTGGGCAGCAGCTCCCAGCAGCCAGCGTGAATTGATGGTGGTGCAGAAAGCCCAAGGACAGAATAAGCTACAGGAGATGAAATACTGGATTCAACTCGCTAGGAGTCTGCATTAGGGCACCAGACACACAAGTATCAAACCAGGAAATACATTTGTGCTGCTCCTGTGTGTTCTGCTGTTTTGTACCTGAAGGCACTCATTTCTCCAGCTTGTCACACCATGGCTCAGCTTGCAAGCTCTGGGAGAATGCCTGTGACTAACACACCAACTGTCCTTGCCAGGCCCATGGAGAACTCGTCAGCAGGATTCAAAAGCAATGAGCTTCCCGAGTCTGCAGGAAATGCACAACCAACAGAACACCCAAGAGCCCTCGTCTATCTGCCAAACAGTGGGGCTTCCTTCTTACCTCATCCTTCCCACGGGTACTTGGTGTTTGTAGAGGAGTAAGTATTGTTTGAACTGTGAGATGGGTGAACAGTTGCAAAGGCACTGTCATTCTCTTTTCGTTCTCAGGAGGAGGAGATGTTTGCATTTTTATTTCAATGCAAGAGGAGTTGCCAAACATATAGATGTGGTATAAATACAGGACAGCAGTGCAAGAATGTTGGTTAAACATGAAAAAACCACCCCACAGAAGTTCCAGAGTAAAGACATATCCATAGGTTTCAACCTCTGCTCTCCTAGCCCACTGGGTGCTGTAATCTATACACAATGTATAGCTGCATACATTTGAAGGCAAGGAATAAATAGTCTTGAATAACCACTTATAAACCAACCCTAAACAAGTAAACAAACATTTGTGTTGGTTCACAGAAAAAAGGTGAGATGGGACTGGTCTCACTTCAAGACCTGGAACCTTACTGAAAGCTTTTGAGCATTTCTCTGCAATACTTCCCTTCTTTTCCTTCATTTACATTTCTGCTGTGCTTTTAGTGGTGCAGTAATTAATCACAAAGTTCCATCTGGTCTACAGTTTTAGTTTACATCTTTATTGCTTCAGACAATTAAACCCAATCTTTAGTGCTAAGAACAATAAAGGCAGCCCCTAGAAACTCTGTGATAAGGTTCTGGAATATCTTTTTCTCTCAAAAGATAACCTCTTCGAATCCTGTTCTAAATAAATCCCTCTCTGACAAGAAGCACCTTGACAGGACTTAATACTTGTGACTATCTTTAGGTGGCTTTTGATTTAAAAAAGCAGATTACACTAATATCATAACAACTGGCTTGCTCCAAGCATGATGTTGTCTGACAACACTTTCAAACAATTCCATCTTTTTATCCATGGCAGAGAAGTCAATAATAATTGAAGGTTTTGTTAAGTCAGGAAAAACACTTTGATGCATATTCCCCTTTTGATTGTTCAACTAACATTTTTCCTCTTTAATAAATTCAGCATCAATCTTTGTTGCTATTTTTACCTTGGGTGGGGCTGTCAGCTGGAATCTTATAAATAAGTATATGAAACTGAAGCTGTAAACAATTTAAAGGATACCAGAACATACACTCTCCACCTCAAGTGCACTTCAGAAGGCATAGTTTGCCTAAAATCAAGCACTTGGACAAGCAAGACTATGTCAGGCTACTTTCAGTCCAAAAAGATCAGGATTTAGTCCTGTACTTTGTACAAGAGCCTTTAGTTCCTTCCCTTTCCCTGGGGTGAAGGGAGAAAGTTCTGGTCGGAGTACTGGTTATGTGAAACCCTATGCTGCTGAAATCTCTATCCCTGAACTTACACATAAGCCATAGACAGCCTACAACAGGAATTGTAACAGGAGTTGGGGCTTTTAATTTAGGAAGTAACAGGCCTCACACAACACAGCTCTTTGAAATTTCAGTTGAAATTTGTAAACAGAAGAAACAGAATACACAAAAAGGCAATGCACAAAGTAATAAAACGGGGAAACAAACTAGTGTCACTTCCATGTGCTTTTTCTCTGGTCTCCTTTGTTCCTTACTATAC